>WNWU01013815.1:30894403-30993130 GCA_012654045.1 Ptyas mucosa | reverse complement strand
ATAGAATAGAATAGAATAGAATAGAATAGAATAGAATAGAATAGAATTTAATTCTTTATTGGCCAAGTGTGATTGGACACATGAGGAATTTGTCTTGGTGCATACGCTCTCGGAGTATATGAAAGAAAGGATACATTCATCAAGAATCATAAGGTACAACACTTAATGATAGTCATAGGGAAACAGTCAATATAAATCTTAAGGATACTAGCAACAAGGTTACAGTCATACAGTCATAAGTGGGAGGAGATGGGTGATAGGAACGATGAGAAGATTAATAGTAATGCAGACTTAGTAACTAGTTTGACAGTGTTGAGGGAATTATTTGTTTAGCAGAGTAATGTCATTCAGGAAAAAACTGTTCTTGTGTCTAGTTGTTCTGGTATGCATGCTCTATAGCATCGTTTTGAGAGTAAGAGTTGAAACAGTTTATGTCCAGGATGTGAGGGGTCTGTAAATATTTTCACAGCCCTCTTTTTGACTCGTGCAGTATACAGGTCCTCAATGGAAGGCAGGTTGGTAGTAATTGTTTTTTCTGCAGTTCTAATTATCCCCTGAAGTCTGTGTCTGTCTTGTTGGGTTGCAGAACCAAACCAGACAGTTATAGAGGTGCAGATGACAGATTCAATAATTCCTCTGTAGAACTGTATCAGCAGCTCTTTGGACAGTTTGAGCTTTCTGAGTTGGCACAGAAAGAGCATTCTTTGTTGTGCTTTTTTGATGATGTTTCTCATGTTGGGTGTCCATTTTAAGTCATGAGAAATGGTAGAACCTAGAAATTTGAAGGTCTCTACTGTTGATACTGTGTTGTCTAGTATTGTAAGAGGTGATAGTATGGGAGGATTTCTCCTAAAGTCCACCACCATTTCTACTGTTTTGAGTGTGTTCAGTTCCAGATTGTTCTGGTCGCACCATGAGGCCAGTTGTTCAACCTCCCATCTGTATGTGGACTCATCATTGTCTCGAATGAGATCGATCACTGTTGTGTCATCTGCGAACTTCAGTAGTTTAACAGATGGATCATTTGAGATGCAGTCATTGGTATATAGAGAGAAGAGAAGTGAAGAAAGCACACAGCCTTATGGAGCTCCTGTGCCAATTATACAGGTATCTGATGTGATTCTGCTTAGCTTCACCTGCTGCTTCCTGTCTGTTAGGAAGCTTATGATCCATTTATAAGTGTATTCAGGTACCACTAGCTGGTTTAGCTTAGTTAGAAGAATGTCTGGAATGATGGTGTTGAATGCTGAACTAAAGTCTACAAAGAGGACCCTTGCGTAGGTCTTTGGAGATTCAAGGTGTTGTAGGATGTAGTGCAGAGCATGTTAACAGCATCATCTGTTGATCTATTTGCTCGGTATGCAAATTGCAATGGGTCTAACAGCAGATCCGTGATGGTTTTGAAGTGAGACTTTCAAAGTTTTTCATAAATACAGATGTTAGAGCAACTGTTCTGTAGTCGTTCAGTTCCTTGATGGCGGGCTTCTTCAGCACTGGAATGATAGTAAAGCATTTGAAGCAAGAAGGAACATAGCACATCTCTAGTGATTTATTGAAGATAAGGGTGAAGATGGGGACCAATTGGTCAGCACAGACTTTTAAGCAAGAAAGAGTTATCTTATCTGGGCCTGGAGTTTTTCCTGTTTTTTGTCTGTGAAATAGGTCTTGGCTTGGCTTTGCTAGGCTGCCGGCGCAGATTCCTGGGAAAGACAAACAGCCAACATGCAGTGAAGCAAACCTGGTTTATTTTTATGCTACATGACAGCTTCTAGTCGACGCCAGATCGATAAGATGAACAAAGTCAGCACTGAGGGCATCCACCACTCAGCGCCTCTTTATAGTTCCACCCTGTTCCAATTGCCGGGTGTGTGTCTTCCTAAGCATAACCAGCTGATGGGCATTTGTTTCAAATCTGCTGCTGATGTTGTCAGCGTGGTCGTGGGATGGTGACATCATCAGTCTGCCTCACACTAATCAGAGGTGCCTGCTATGCTGCCAGTGGTCTGTACCCTACACCCAACACAATTCCTTCCATTCCCACCCCCAGTGAGTTAATGGCCTACCCGTAATTAACCTATCCCCATCACCTTCACCCGTGCCCATCAACCCCCCCTCCCGCATCATCCATTTGGCGTGTGACATGATGGCCTTTCTTCAGGTCATCAAAGTGTCAAGGGTTGCTTGATGCTCGACATCTTGCACTTCCTTTTCTGTGATCACTACGGGTTATGAACCCAATGGGATGGGGTCAGTTGTAAGAGGTTTGGCTGTTGTTGGTGTGTCTGAAATGGGGTCAGTTGTAGGAGACTTGGCTGTTGTTAGTGTGTCTGAGATGGATGTTGTGGAAATAGGTGGCTGTAGTTTCCTTTCAAACCTGCAGTAAAACACGTTCAGGACATCTGCCAATTGTTGATTTTCTTCAGCCTGGAAAGGAGGTTTGCCATAACCGGTTATATTTTTAAGAGTTTTCCTCATGTTTGCTGGTTCATTTGTTGAGAACTGATTATTTAGCTTTTCAGAGTAGCTTCTTTTTGCTGCTCTGATCTCCCTTGTTAATACATTTCTGGCCTGATTGTACAGCATTTTATCACCTTTTCTTTAGGCTTCCTCTTTAGAACGACGTAGCTGCTTAAATTTAGCTGTGAACCAAGATTTGTGGTTACTGTATATTTGTAAGTTCCTGGTCGGTACACATAGATCTTCACAGAAGCTGACATATGATGTTACAGTCTCTGTGAGTTCATCTAAGTCCGCAGAGGTACTTTCAAAAACATTCCAATCAGTGCAGTCAAGGCAGGCCTGTAGCTTTAATTTTGCCTCCTCAGTCCAGGTCTTCACTGATTTAATTGTTGGTTTTGTGTTTTTAAGTCTTTGCCTGTAAACAGGTACAAGGTGAATCATGCAATGACCACATTGTCCCACAATTGCTCATGGCAAAGACCAATAAGCATCTTTTAGTGTTGTGTAGCAGTGGTCTAAAGTATTCTTGCTTCTAGTGGGACAATTGACATGCTGAAAGTATTTTGGTAGCTCTTTCCTTAAGTTTGCTTTGTTTAGATCTCCCCAAATAATGGCCAGTAATCGGGGTATTTGGCTTCAGCCTCCATAATCTGGTCAGCTAGTTCATAATGCCTCGTTTATGCAGGCTTCTTGGGGGACATAAACAGCAATTAGTAGAAATGAGGAGAACTTGTGTGGACAGTAAAATGGTTTACAGTTGATAAATAAAGACTCTACGTTTTCATCACAGAATTTATATATTATAGTTATATCCTGAGACCAGCTGTTGTTGATATATAAGCATAAGCCTCCTCCCTTCTTTTTATCTGATGATTCTGCAATTCTGTCTGCTCTATGTATCTGAAACTCTGGAATTTGCATGCTGTTGTCATCAATATCATCATGTAACCAGGTTTCAATAAAGCATAGAGCAGCTGCGCTGTGAAAATCAGAGTTGTATCTGTTTAAAATGAGTATTTCATCCATCTTGTTAGCAAATTTGTCAGGAAGATTGAAGGCAGAGCTGTTCTGTTTCCTCTATTTCTTAGCTAAATTAAAATTCCCGCCCTTTTACCTCATCTCCGCTTCCTCCATTTGGTTTTTTTGGTAATCCATAGCTCCAGGGAAATTGCTTCTTCCTGTTTTAGAATCTCCTCCGCGTTTGTAAAGATGGGGGGGGGATGCTGCTTAATTCTTAGCAGATGGTCTTGTGAGTAAGAAATCCATAGTGAGTCGCAGAGAATAATTAAAAATAAAGAAACCATTAGAGAGCATTTCACCAAGGCAGCCTTCAGTGGCGCTATCTTGGATCTTGTTTTCAATAAAATTAAGGACTGGTTCACACATACGAAACTTTCACTTTCCATAGCCTTATAATTCCATGTCACTTCTATGTTCATTGGAAAAGTAAGAGCAGTTGAGAATGATGGTCTGAAAACTATTTGAAAAGCCAGCTACTCAGCATCTTTACAAGATCAGGTACATCCTATTGATTCCTACAAGGATTGTGTGATCCTTCTAGAATGGATAGGTTCAACTCTAGCAGTTTTCTATCCAGTTCTCTTGACAACTCATTATGATAGGACTACAATATTATACCTCAACTTGCCCTGGAACACCAAGCGCTTTATGTTTATATTGATAGAAAACATTTCAATGCTTTACCCAACCCAGAGATGCTTAGATCCTATGATGGATAGATGGATAGCTAGGTCATAGTAGCTGCCCACTCTGACATTGTTTAGAAAATGCCTGAAAGCCTAGATACTTTCCTAAAGATTTGTGTTAGACTACCATATAAAATTTTGTAAAAAAATGTTATATGGTAGCCTAAATGATTTTCTCCTAGATGGACATCGGCATTTTCCTTGTTTTATTATTTGTTTTTAGTATTCTTTGTCATCCAGAGTCTTTATACAGTTGGGTACCAATTAGACAAGTGAATAAAATAAAATACTATTTAAATTCCTGGGATGAAACATCAAGTGCCTTACTGATTCATTGTGAGTTTGGAAATAACTTCTGAATGCTAATATTGTGTCTAACTAAATTCCACAACTATCTATTTCCATAAATGACATGGGTCTAGGTTTTTGGGCCATAGTTGTCTTCTATCCAATAATTCCTCCAATGTCAACGTTTTCCTGCTACTAAGGCAACAATTGGCATTTAGCAAGGGAAAAATTAATCTTTTTTCCATTTTGTATTCCATGCAGATTTTGCCCACTCTCATTCTATTAAGTATGTTGTTTCAGAATTGTTGAGAGTACAATTTAAATAGCTTGGAAGACTGATAAAAATTGATTGAGCTTGAAAGACTGATGAAACAGTATTGCAAATAGTTGACTACTATTTCAGTTATACCTCTATAAAAGACAAATTTCAAGAACTACATATTCTCAAATTTCTCTCATGTCCCCATTCGTTGTACCAAACATTTATTTTACAAAAATTAGGTACCGAGATTATAAAACATATTTACATATAAATGAGGCAGAGGAAGGTAGGTTTATGAAGGAATTCTATATGTTCACAATATGTGTCATTAATCAGGCTAAAGTTGTCATACTATTTCTCAAATAGAGCACTTCAGACAGAGAAAAAGAAATAAATGTCCCCAAATTATTAATGAGACAAGACGAACTATGTGTAGGCATGTAAATATTCAGCAAAGGAAACTCATTATTTTTTATATGTAAAATGATGGAGGGGAAAAGAATTAAATTAACAGAAAAGTATTAAATTTGGATTAATGGATCCAAAGTTGTATATACTTATTTACAAAAATAACCCTCTAGTAGGCTACATTAGTGTAGTATAGGAAACTTTTATAAGGAACTACAAAAATATGCTTTAGCAATCATATTTGAATAAATCAGTGCTATGCTCAGAGATTTTAGCTTTGTATTATAAAATGTCATAAAATTACCTCAACATGTAGAAAATCTTGGACAATAATTTGAATTTCTCCAGAGTCTTGAGGAATAATTTAAGATTTGGATCTTCAGTTCCATTCACAGGAAAATAAATTTTATGTCTTTTAGTAAAGTAAACTTTATGTCTTTTGCACTCACTTAGGTCCATTAGCACTTTTTTTTACTGTGTGTTTGTCAGAAACAACACTTTTGCTGAGAAAATATTTTAGTACACAGACTTGCACTGATTTAAGAAAATTCCATAAATAAAAATGCCAATTTTTCAGTTGAATGGTATTTTCTCCTAAATGAAAACTGATGTCCAGGTAGTAGAGGAGGAGATATAAATTAAAAATGTCTCAAACAGCTCAAGAAAGATAAACTGATTAGCTCAGACAGAATCCATTTTCTGTGTAAATCAGTACATCTTCCAACCCCTGATTCTTCTTCCATTGCAAGATTAACTAACTATATAATATATAGAAGATTAAATACCTGTAGCAAAAAAGTTCACATTAAATGACAAAGTCTCTTCATCTATTGTAATGGACATTAAATCACATTCATATCCAGTGTATGGGCATATTAAGGGCTGAGAATATTTATTGGAATGACTACAGTTTCAGCTACCAATAGATAGCAGCAAAAATCTGTTAAGATTTTCTGCCACTTAGTAGTCATTTAGATTTCTGCAGCTCATTTCTAAAGTACCTTAGTGTAATGTTTGGAGAAATAATGCCTATTATTGGGACAGTCAGGTTAATGTGTCATTACATTCCATGGAGCACTTATATCACTTAATTGAATTAGTGATGGCTAACCTTTTCCAGACCGAGTGCCTAAAGCATGCGCACACATGCGTGTATGCATGCACGAACCCCCAAAATGCAATGCGTGTGTGGCCCCCGCACATTTGCCCCACCCCGTGCATTCATGCATGGCCCCCCCATGCATGCGTGCACAGCCCCCCTGCATGCATCCTGCCCCCACGCATGCGCGGCAGAGACCTGATGACAAGCTGGCCAGTGGGAGGCATGCACGCATGCACAGTGGAACTGAACTGGGGCGATGGCTCGTATGTCCAGAGGGGACACTGTGTGCCACCTGTGGCACTCGTGCCATAGGTTCGCCATCACGGGTCTAGTGCAAAGGGACAGATAACAACCAATTATCATACTGTATAATGCATTCACTCCAATGTATATAATAAAGACATCACCATTCAGATAGAGTGAATTCTTCCATATTCTTCCACAAAGAATGGTTAACAATCTGAAAGTGGCTGAGTTTTGAAGGTCATGATGCAGATTGTCATGTGATTCTACCTTGTCTTTTTTAAGATTACTCTTGGGAGATCAAAAGAAAGAGGACAATTGCACAGATAACTTTGCCTCCTTCTTTTTCTGATGACATTATTACATCACTGCCACATCTCCTATCACCTTCAGCCACCAAAAATAGTAAAAATATTAATATTATGGCCCTTGATCACAAATGTTTATGTCCCCTTGTCCTGCTGACACTGAAGATGTTTAACACTGCATCTAGTTGACCTGACTCTTATCTGGGCAAATTAGTAGATAGTGACATATGAATAAATGCATCCCCAATGCATTCCATGATTTCTGGACTTTCTGCCACCTCTCCCAGTACAATTAAAAACATTAAAGAACCAAAGTGAACAACTGAGGGCAAACATAAAGCTACATTTGACCTTTTTTCTTCTGGCTAAAAAAATACATATAGAAAGGGCAACTATTTTTACATGTTATTTTACTCAGGGAAAAAATTAAACATATTCTTACACTTTCCCTTTTAAATTGCTTAACTTTGTCTGAATCACTTCTCTAGATTTTCTTTCTTAGTAGCTTGGCTTAGTTATTGTGTCCCATTCATATATTTTGCCATATTTCACCTCTAAGCAAAGAATATGGATTTAGCTTTACTTTTATTATGATATCCATAATTTGAGAGAAGCAGCCTTAATATTAAATTAAATATAATATATGCATATTGCAGCTACAATATGTAAGATTGATAAAAGTAGAAGAGGAAAGATGGTGAAATAGGATTGAATTGGAACTAACATTTCCTTTAAAATGGGGGAGCTCTCTGAGTGATCAGAATTCCATGAGCATTCCAAGGCTTTAATTTTAAAAAAAAATAGGGGAATTCAGACGACTTAGCTGTAAATCTGTATTTACAGATCTGCATAATTTTATTAATAAAGAACGAGCCTTGATAAATTCTTATTAAGAAACAATAAGCCAGGCAAGTTTTAGCAATAGCAATAGTATTTAGGCATACATAGTTTTAGACTTAGACATACAATAACTTTATTGTCACTTTGAATGTACACTAATTGGCATACATTAAAATGAAATGAAATTTTAATGTATATTTACCTCTAATATACACTACATAAACATGATTAAATTAAATTAAATTAATAAATAAATTCAAAATTATGCATATACCCATATATATTATATGGCACAGAGAAACAACAGTCTACTTCGGATGTATACATGTACATGGCGAGAAAAACAAATCTTGCGAGTTTACCAGATGGATGACATAGGGAACAAAGCTGTTACAGAATCTGGTAGTCCTGCTAGAAATACTTCAAAACCTCCTCCCAGAGGAGAGCAACAGAAACATTCTGTGAAGTGGGTGTGTGGGGTCTCTAACAATGCTTTGAGCTCTAAGCACATAGTGCTTATAAGCAATATCCTGAATCACGGGAAGTGAGCTTCCTATAATATTCTCGGCTGTCCTTACCGCTCGTTGAGACACTGCAGCCACCAAACCAAACAGTGATGCAGTTTGTTAAAATGCTCTCAATAGTGCCTCTGTAAAAAGTGGCCAGGACAGAAGGAGAAAGATGTGTTCTCCTCATCTGATGCAGGAAATGCAGACACTGGTTTGCATGCTTCATTAAGGATGATGTGTTGAAGACACCAGTTCAGATAGTTAGTTATCTGCACCCTCAGATAACTTAACTCAAACTTAATACTGTTGACCACCTCTACAGCTGCATCCTTGATACCAAATGGAGTACGACAATGCCAGCTCTTTCTAAAATCTATGATTGTTTTATTAACATTTAGAACCAGGTTATTTTTATTACACCAGTCCACCAGAGCCTTCATCTCTTTCTTATAAGCATCTTCATTGTCATCCAGGAATAGATCCACCACTGCCTTGTCATCCACATGTCAGCTTTGAAAGCCATATTAGGCCGGAAGCTTCCATGCTGCCACCTTCTCATGTATGGGAAAGTAGGAGGGGGGATTTAGTAGAGGGGTTGTCTGTAGACATAATAGCATTCTTCCTGTCGGTCAAGGTCAGGGTGATCCTACATCTAGAGGAGTGGTCGGAATGATGTCTTGAGATGGGATGGCAGTTGACTGGAGCATGTGATCTACTGAGGAGTGAGGGGATGGTTTGGAGTGTTTTGACTTACTGAGGGAAAACCTGGACCTCTCAGTGTTCAACTTAGCCTCTCTCACATATTAGGAAAAGTACACCCAGTTTTTCAGAGTAGCTTATTGAAACCAGCAAGAGAATCTAACTTAAGGCCCTTACCAGCCGGTCCCTCCCTCTTTTGGTAGTACAAGGGGAGACTCATTATAAAATTAAGAAGCTCCTTGACTCTAGACTATACAGGGGTCAGTTCAGGGCTGAAATGCTCCCAGTTTGGACCTGATTGCCTGATCCAGTAACAATGGTGGCGGGTGGTTCGGAGAACCAGTAACAAAAATCTCTGGGCCCCCCCATGCCCAGTTGAGCCATGCAATCATCGGAGGCTTTTTTTTTTTACTTTTAAAAGCATTTTTTCTAAAACTTCTTTGGATGAAGAGGTTGTAAAAAAATTATTTTAAAAGACTCTGACGATCCCAGCTGAGTTGCCTGATTGTCAGAGCTTTTTAAAAGCATTTTTTCTACAACCTCTTTGGCCAAATCCCAACTGATTTGCCTGATCATCAGAGGTGATTTTTTCTTTTAAAAGCAAAAAAAATGCTTTTAAAAGAAAACAAAAGCCTCTGACGATCAGGCAACTCAGCTGGGATCATCAGAGCCTTTTAAAAGCATATTTTTTTACAACCTCTTCGGCCGAAGAGGTTGTAGAAAAAATGCTTTTAAAAGAAAAAAAAAAGTTTGCCACGCCCACAGAACCGGTAGTAACAAATTTTACATTTCACCCCTGAATTAGTTACAATATTTGGTACAATGGAAAGGGTACCTGTTGTCTGAAGCTACTTGGGTGAAAAGTTGGGATGTGAATGCTGATACTCTAGTAAAGCAATTTCATGATAAATTCCCTGAGAAACCAAAAGGTCTGCCTGGAGGGGGGAGAGGGGGTTAAGAGGTCCTGTATAAGGTGTTAACCCCTTCTTTTGTGTTTTGTCGCAGCCTAGGGTATACCCCTGGTATACAGGAACATCTGCACAGAATATGGGCTAGACCTTCCTAGGTTCAAATGGAGGATTTCACAAAAGGTCATGGACAATACAAAAGCTAAGAATCCAGTGGGACTTCCAGATCCAGACAGACAAGAAAGTACTTACCAATCAACCAGACATTGTGATAATTAACAAGAACTAAAAGACAGCAGTGTATCAGTGCCAAATGACAACAACATCAGAAAGGAGTATGAGAAACTGGATAAGCACCAGGACCTGAAGGAGAAATTGAAGAGGATGTAGAAAGTAAAGGCCAAAGTGGTCCTAGCACTCAGGGCTATGACTCCTAAGATGGGAGAATGGTTTCAACAGATCCCAGGAGCAACATCAGAGATCTCTGTCCAAAAGAGTGTAGTGCTAGGAGCAACAAAGATACTGTGTAGAACCTTCAAAGATACCATAGCAGATCCAAGATTGAGGAAGTCACAAATTATCCATAAGGGAATTTTTTATCATCTATGTATGATGAAAGGATGAGATACAACAGCACAAGAACAGTACTAAGCACCAGGTCCATAGAAGTAGGAGTCTACCACACTAGACAAGACCCAACATGCAGACTATACAAAGAGACCTTGTCATGCCCGGCTGCTCACCTCGCTGGAGCAAATAGTTTTCAAATAAAAAGAATGCTCATCTTGTGTGAATAAATAACAAACATCTTTGTGGTGGCTTGGGAATTAACGAAGGCACAAGCAGGCAAGTGACAACAGCTCTTTATTATACAGTGAGACTTCAGCAAAGAACTGAGGCTGCAGCCCTCCTTATATACAGTTCTGGAGAGGCTGTCAGCCAATCAGGAATTATTCCCTTATTCGAAACTCCCGCCAAAATGTAGCAGAACACAACACCCCTCCCCTCCCAGAAGGCACTTACACTCAAATATTTACATATGTACAAACAAAATCTCGCAGGTGCCTTGGGCGTGTTCTTGTCCGGGCTGACCTGCGCAGATCAGTCTTCGGTAAGTCGTCGAGCCGGTCGGAGGGACCCTCTGTCTCTCCCGGCTCCGCCAATGGAACCTCCTGGATTTGATCCGGGGCGTGGTTATCCCTGGTTGGGAGTGTTGGCTTGCTGGGGCAGCGCTGGACCCAAGGTTTCTCAGGTAAGTATTCCCTCAGAAACGGGTTTGAGTTAGCTGTTTTGGAGAAGTTGTCGTAGTTAGGGTCAGTGAGTTCTGTGTTGTGCTCGACCTCGCTAATTACCCTTCTCCTGAGCTGGTCTATGTGGCGTTTCCAAATTTTGTCAACCCCGACATCTACAGTGTATGACTTTGGTCCAGTTACCCCAGTAATTGTTCCCGTGACCCATAGTAGGCCGTTTGCATAGTTTTGGGTGTATACTGAGTCCCCGACTTGGAATTGTCTCAGCCCCATGATTTCACCCTTAAAGCTATCGTGGGAGTAGTTTGGGTGAAGCCTGTCTAAGATGCACCTAAGTTTCCTCCCCATGAGTAGCTCTGCAGGGCTTTTCCCTGTAGCTGTGCATGGTGTGGCATGCTGAACTGCTAAAAATTGATCTATCCTGGCTTGCCAGTCACCATTATCTAACCTGGACAGGGCTTCCTTGGCCGTCCTCACAAAACGTTCATCAAGGCCATTTGAAGCTGGATGGAAAGGGGCCGAGAGGGCATGGCGAATGCCCAGCTCGGCCAGGTAACCCTCGAACTGGGTGGCTGTAAACTGAGGCCCATTGTCGGATACCAGAGTATCCGGAAGCCCTTGTGTGGCGAATAACTTCCGAAGGGCCCTGATAACCGCTTCGGACGTAGTCAAAGACATGAGAATGATCTCAAGCCACTTAGAGTATGCATCGACTACTATCAAGAATGTTTGACCATGGAATGGGCCTGCGAAGTCGATGTGGATCCTCCCCCATGGCCCTTTTGGCTTTTCCCACTCTCGGACTGGGGCAACCGGGGGATCGGGGCAAGATTCCTGGCAGGGCGTGCATTTCCCCACCCACTGAGAGATATCTTGGTCCATATTGGGCCACCAGACGTAGCCTCGAGCTAGGCTCTTCATCCTGACTATGCCCGGGTGCCCCTCGTGAAGTAACTCCAGAACCCTGGTGCGCAGCTTGGATGGCACGACAACTCTATCACCCCACAGTAAGCATCCCCCCTGCATGAACAATTTATTACGCTTATTGACAAATGTTTGAAAATCCCCTCCGTCCACCTTGGGCGGCCACCCCTTCAAAACCCAACCACTGACAGTGCGTATAACAGAGTCTCTTGCAGAGGCCCTGGCCACCTCACTAGAGGAAATGGGACCCAGAGTCAGAGCGCAAAGGGACAGGGGCCTCTGGTGTCAGGTCATCCAGCAGCTCGGGAAGGGGGCAATGGCTGAGGGCGTCTGCATGGTCCAGGGATCGCCTGGGGCGGTGAACCAGTTTGTAGGAATATGCAGACAGAAAAATAGTCCATCTAGTCATACGCAGAGAGAGAGCAGCGGGGGTGGGCTGGTCTCCGGCCAATAGTCCTAGCAGCGGCCGATGGTCAGTAACCAACTCGAATGTCCTACCATAGAGATATTCGTGGAATTTCTTCACTCCCGCAATTGCGGCCAATGCCTCTCTGTCTAGCTGGCTATAATTCCGTTCAGCACTAGACAGAGTGCGGGAGTAGTATGCTATGGGCGCCTCTAGGCCATTTGGCAGTCTATGGCCCAAGATCGCGCCAACTCCAAATGGGGAAGCATCACAAACTAAGATGAGTGGCAATTTAGCGTTATACTGTATAAGGAAACTGTCTTCCGCTAGCAGTCTTTTTACAGCTTCGAACGCGGCCGACTCTGGCTTAACCCAAACCCACGGTGCGTTCTTTCCCAAAAGTTTGTGAAGTGGGTCAGCCATGGTGGCCTTGTCCTTTAAGAACATCAAATAGAAATTTAGCAGTCCAAGGAAGGCTTGGAGTTCTGCTTTGGATTTTGGGGTGGGCGCATTCCTGATAGCCCTAACCTTACTTTCCGTGGGGTGGATGCCTGCGCCATCGATCTTGTAGCCCAGAAACTCGACAGAGGGGACAGCGAACATACATTTGCTTTTCTTTAATTTGAGTCCCGCTTCCCTGAATCAGGACAGAATGCTCCTCACTCTGTATCCCAGTTGTTGTTCGGTCTGGGCGCTAATCAAGACGTCGTCGAAATAGGGCACCACCCCTGGAAGGCCCTGCAACAGGCGCTCCATAGTGCTCTGGAAAAGCCCCGGGGCGACACTAACTCCGAACTGGAGCCGGGTGCATTTGAACGCCCCCCTATGCATCACAATTGTCTGTGCCTCTGCCGTGGCATCGTCAACTGGTAATTGTTGATAGGCTTGCACCAAGTCTAATTTTGCAAAAATTTTGCCTGGCCCCAGGGAGTGTAGCAGATGGTGCACAATCGGCACCGGATAGGCGCTCAGCTGCAAAGCCTTATTGATTGTGCACTTGTAGTCGGCACAAATTCTGACCGACCCATCCGATTTTACTGGGGTGACTATGGGGGTCTCCCATTTAGCATGGTCAACGGGGACCAACACTCCCTGCTTAATCAATTTGTCCAGTTCAATGTCTATCTTTGGCCGTAATGCAAAGGGGACTCTTCGAGCCTTTAACCTGACTTGGGGCATGTTGGGATCTATATTTAGAGAAATAGGGGTCCCCACATACTTGCCCAAGGAATCCGAAAAGACGTCCTGGAACTCGGTCAGGAGGCTGTCCTTTAGAGGTGACTTGAGCATGCTGTGGACGCTGGTGAAGCCCATGCCAAGGGCTCGGAACCACCCCATGCCCAAAAGGCTGGGCAGCTGTCTGGTCACAACGGTCAGTGGCAAGGTTCTTTCGTAGTCACTGTAGGTTACTCGGAACATGCCAACACCTTCGACAGGAACTCGGTTGCCCTGGTAATCGAGAATCCGCAGCCTTTGCCTTGCGAGCTGGTCCTTTTGAAACGATGGTAGAATTGACTTCAGAGTCGCCCACGACATTATGGAAAGAGCCGATACGGTGTCAATTTCCATTTCACAGGGTCTGCCGTTGATTTCAACGATCGTGGAGACCTTGTCCTCGACCACCGTGCTGGCCTGGTCAACGTGTGTGCTGTAGCCGTCTCGCGGTTGAATTTTGCGCCGGTGCTTTGCGCCGCCATCTTTGGTTGGTTGTTTTTGGCACGTCGATTCTGGTTGGCTGTGGTGGTCACGTGGTTGGTGTTTTCTGGGCAGAGCGGCCCTACAGACTCGCGCCAAATGCCCCTTCTTATCGCAACGTCTGCAAATGGCCTCTTTGTATTTGCACAACAGTCTATCATGGTTTCCGCCACAACTCCAGCAGCTTCATCGGGGGCTGTTTGAGTCTTTCCATTTTTCCATCCGGAAAACGTCCTCATCTGAATCAGCCTCCGAACTGGATCGGACATCCTCCCTGTGGATGGGTAAGGACATGGAACTGTCCTTGCTGGTCGATGGGCGCTGCAGGGCTTCTGCGGCTTTCGTGGAGGCTTCATGAGCCCTGGCCTCGTCTAGGGCACCCGAAAGTGTCAGGTCCGGTTTGGCGAGCAGCCGCCTCTGTAGTCTTTTGTCGCGAATACCACAGATCAGTTGCTCTAACAATGCATTGTCTAGATCTCTGTAGTCGCAGTGGGTCGCAGCTTTGCGGAGGCTTGCCATATAGGCGCTGACCGGCTCTCCCTCCCGTTGGATGCGCTGTCAGAACTGGTACCGTTGCACAAACTTGGAGGGCACGGGAGCATAGTGAGCCTGAAGGGTCGTCATCAGGGTGTCCCAGGGGACAGTCTGGACTGGCGTTGGCTCGCTGAGTGACTCTGCCATCTCGAACATGTCCGGTCCGCAGTGGCTCAGGAATAGGGCTTTTTCGGTTTGCAGAGAGCCCCTGCATGTCGCTGGCTTCGAGCGAGCGCTCGAACCGAGTCATGTATGAAGCCCATTTTTCGCGGGCCGGGTCAAAAGGCTTGGGTGGAATGTAGGCAGACATGTTCAGTATGCCTCCACTTGTTCGCCTCGTAGCCTAGCTGAAGCTTGTGTCTCACTGAGCCGCCTCTTGTGACTCTATCCCACCTTCATCGCCAATGTGGTGGCTTGGGAATTAACAAAGGCACAAGCAGGCAAGTGACAACAGCTCTTTATTATACAGTGAGACTTCAGCAAAGAACTGAGGCTGCAGCCCTCCTTATATACAGTTCTGGAGAGGCTGTCAGCCAATCAGGAATTATTCCCTTATTCGAAACTCCCACCAAAATGTAACAGAACACAACAATCTTGACTTTAGGTTTGATGCATCTTGCAAAGTATTACTGCTCATTCTATCTCTTTTTCTACTAACAGGTTCATCTCAGATTGTAATTTGCTACAATCTCTCTTGTCTTTAGTATTATTCTATGGGAGATTATTCAGATGTGTTATCTGTGATGTTTGTAGCTTTACAAGTTTGTTTCCTCCAACCCTGTTTTCACATGCAATTCTTACAAGTTATTTTGACATTCCTTCCTCTTTTTTAAACAAAGTAGTATTTAATGTGCTGGCCTAGAAACCAAGAGATTCTGAGTTCTACTCCCATTTTAGGCTTGAAAAAATGGTTGACTGACCAGTCACTCTCTCCCAGCCCAAACCACTTCTTAGATTGTGGTTGTGGGGAAATTAAGAGGAAGAAGGCATATTAGATAACTCAACCTTGAGTTCCTTATAAAGTAATAAAGCCAAGATAAACATCTAATAAAACAAATAAATCATTTGTGAGAAGGGGTGCTGACTGCAGTCACATGCCTTACACTACTGCATTTATTTCATTTTTATCCATTATTTTTCTCTACTTTTTGGTTTAATCTTCAATGATGGCATAGCTTGTGAAATTCTTACCTATCTCACATGCCAGGATTATGTGGGAAAACATCAGGTAAACACATCCATGTGACTGACAGGCAATGGCAGCAGAAATTGCTAAGCAGCTACATTAAGACAGAAAGGTAGAGGCACCAGGATCTCAGGGAGAAGAAAGCTGAGATATCCACCTTTCATCAAACTGGCACAACCTAGTCAATTACAAAAAGGTGATCTTTTTAATGATCTTTCACTTTTTAGCTAGAGAAGTGCTGACAGAATTTAAAAAGCAAATTCAACCATACCCATTTTTCCATTTAATCAATTTTGCCAAACATCTCTCCAATTCAAAATAAAATAGCACTGTTCCAATATTTGAGGGATTCCTACAAAAATGAGGGGGTCCATCTATTTTCCAAAGGACCAAAAGGCATGACAAGAAACAATGGATGGAAACTAACCAAAGAGAGAAGCAACCTAGGACTAAGGAGAAATTCCATAAGGATGAGACCAATCAACCAATGGAATAGTTTGCCTTCAGAAGTTGTGGGTGCTCCATCACTAGAGGCTTTCAAAAAGAGTGAGGGAAGTACATCCCAAAAGGACAGTGCCAGGAACCACTAAAACAATGTAGAAAACTTAAAACAGAAATTCCTTTAAAAAAAAAAAAGGTAGGGATCCACACTGTTGTCACAGTGAGACTGTTGTGTAGAGCAGAGCTCCATGGAGCCCAACTGAGTTCTGCCTACCTGGAGGCTCTTTGGACCCAAAGTCACCCTGTAGGGGTGACAAAGATAGGAAGGGCCTTCTGTAGATCGCAAGTGGATGACGGTCCACTTTGCTCGATCCAGAGAAATCTTCCTGACAGGCAGAGAAGAAGATGGCCATTAATGGCTGGACTGGAACTGTGACAGCTGGAACCAAGAAAGCACAGAGAGAAGCAGAAAGGGAAACAGTGTACTGGATTGCTTAATTTCTACCAAGAAATAAGTTAAGTTCCCCAAAAGTACTTTTGAGAAGAAAGGGGGACTCCAGAGAGAAGGAGGGAGGGAATTGTTTTTTCCCCTCCAAAGGAAAATGGTGAGTGAAAGTTTTGAGCTGATTACACATCCACTGGAATAGAAAGAGAAACAAATGAAAAAATATTTTTAAAATGGGAAGACAAAGACTGAGTATTTTAACAAGATAAGTACTACCTAAGATATTGATATGGATAATATGCATTTTTACTGAGTTATTTTCCCTATGTTTTTGGTTATAATAAACGAAAAGTTTTTTCTCTCTTTCTTGACTCACAGTGGAAAGGGAAAAGTTTTTTCTCTCTTTCTTGACTCACAGTGGAAAGGGAAAAAGAGAGTAAGGGTGACACCTACTGGCCAAAGACAGTATATAAAAGAAATATTTTCGAAGTGACTAAGCTAGATAAGAGACTAAAAATACCATATATACTTGTGTATAAGCCAACCCTCATATAAGCCGACCCCCCCCAATTTTACCCCCCAAAACTGGGAAAACTTGTTGACTCGCGTATAAGCCGGGGTGGAAAATGCAGCGACTACTGGTAAATTTCAAAATAAAAAAAGACTGGTCAAAAGTGCGAGGACCTGTCAGAAATCACTTTTTTCAGCTCTCTGGGTAGTCCTTTTGTTCATATGGACTACTCAGAGGGCTGAAAAAGTAATTTTTGACTGGTCCTCGCACTTGTGACCAGTCCTCGAACTTACGACTGTCCTCACATTTTATGTTTTTGCCCTATCTTGTCACCATGGTGAAGAGAAGCAGTTGTGAAATGAGTGACATGGTTTTAAGAATGCTGCACGGGCATAAATGTGAGGATGGTCATAAGTGTGAGGACCAGACAGAAGTTTGAGGACTGGTCACAAGTGTGAGGACCAGTCAAAAATAACTTTTTCAGCCCTCTGAGTAGTCCATGTGCACAAAAGGACTACTCAAAGGGCTGAAAAAAGTGATTTCTGACAGGTCCTCGCACTTTTGACCGGTCTTCGCACTTATGACTGGTCATCATTTATGCCCATTGTAGCATTCTTAAAAACGGTGTCACTCATTTCACAACTGCTTCTCTTCACCATGGTGACAAGATAGGGCCAAAACGTAAAATGTGAGGACAGTCGTAAGTTCGAGGACTGGTCACAAGTGCGAGGACCAGTCAAAAATTACTTTTTCAGCCCTCTGAGTAGTCCATGTGCATAAAAGGAGTCCATGTGCATAAAAGGAGAGGGAGGAAAAGAGGAGGAGAAGAAGAAAGGAAGAGGAAATAGGGAGGAGAAGAAGGGGGGGAAGAGAAAGTAAGAAGGAAAGAAAAGAGGTGGTAGGTTTGAGGAGAAAGATTGCTGTACAATAAAAAAGATGAAAGGGAAGAAAACCAACCCCAAACACATATAAAGATATTAAGATAAAGAATGAATTGTTAAACTTTAAAGAATAAAAGAGAACAAATATGAGTAAATAGCAATAATTAGAAACACACATACAAACATACAATGTATTTTCTTTGAACAGAATATTTGGCCGGTTCACAAATTTAAACAGTGTTTAGTCATTTCACTTAAATTTACAATTTCTATATTTCCTTTTTGCCATATTTATTCCTCATCTATTTTTTAAAAAACCAATATTACCCTCATCCTCATCTCTAATCTTAATCAAATTCAATTTTTCACTTCTATTCTATATTATACCCCTTCCCATTGTCATCTATTTTTATATCAATCCTCACATTGCTTAATTATGTAATATTACAGTTGTTTAATACAAATTCAACATTTTAATATAAATCAATTAGTTATATAACTATCTTTTTTGTATATTAATCAATATGAAAATGAATATTCCAATTATTTCCATGCAATCCAATTTCTTAAAAATCAATTAATTATATTTACCAATAATAATAAACCAAATAATTTCCCCAATATTCTTCCAAACCACAACTTAACCATTTCTGCTTTCAACACAATATACAATTAATAATATCTCAATTATTACAATTCCCTATTTAAATAGAGCTTTTTTTCTTTTGTGTTTTAAAATCTTGAACTCCCCTCTTTTGCCATTTGCCATAAATTTCCCATTGTTTGCACCAACCTTTTTTGATGAGGAAATAGAAAAGAAATCTGCCTTAGCAAACAGCAAAGCCAACAAGCTGTTTTAGTTTCGCTTTTGGTTTCAGCACAAGGAGAAAAAAAAAGTGCTCTTTGCAGCAGGCACCTTTTTGCAGCCGGCACCGATCTTCTCATTTGTTTTCTTTTAACCCTGATCAGCTGTAGGGGGGGCCTTTGAAGCCCCGTGGCAAGAATTCAAAGTTTTTTTTTTCCTCTAGCCATCAGCTGGAACTCAGGAGGCAGTCCGAATAGATTGGAAGTGGGCAGGGTGAGCAAACCCCGTTCTCCCGCTGTTTCCTAGCTTGCAGGGAAAGTCATTTTTTTCATGACCCACGTATAAGCCTAGGGGGCGTTTTTCAGCCTGAAAAACGGGCTCAAAAACTCGGCTTATACGCGAGTATATACGGTACTTTGTTTTGAGAACTGCTGCACCTGGTGTTTAGAAACAGATTGAAGACAGAGTTCATTTTGGAAACCAATGTGGGAAAAGCAAGATAGGTGGCAGCTGTTTTGTTTATTGTGCACGGCAAGGATTGACAGAGGCTTGGCTGCAGTTAACACCAACTTTATTAACGATAACACAACAAGGCATTTTGCAAAGGTTAAGAACAAGACAAACAGTTGCCGTCTGAGAGCTCCTTAAATAACAAATTCTCTGCTCGCTTCTTAACCAATCCGCGTTGGCTAGTAAAAGCCCCGCTGGAGTGGAGTCGTAGCTGCGAGGACTTCTAGGTACCCCGAACAACGTTGGCACTGCCCAGATCTTCTCAGTATAGGTGGGGACAGCATTGGAGGTGGAGCTGCATCCAGGGAGGCGGAACTACCGGAGACTGTGCGGAATCCAACAGAGCAGGCCTCGATGGCACCCCAGGAACTGGGGACTCAGGTAAGTCTGCCAATGAGAATGATTTGGTTGGAGAAGGCAAGGGTAATGTAGGCTGGGCTGCAGGCCCATCTGTAGGAGTCGCTGCTGTCGCGTCGGCCTGGCTCCGGACGAGCGGGTGATCAGCTCTGCTTGTGGTTCTTCACCTGATTTGATTTATATGACACCTCCAAATTTGTCCATCGGCAATCCGGACCCTATAAGAATAGGGCCCTGTTAATTGGATGACATGCCCTGGGACCCACTTTACATCAGACCCATAATTCTGGGCAAACACCGGATCCCTGGCCACGAACGCTCTGGCGGTGGTTTGTGTTTCACGGAGTGGGTCGGAAATGTAGTCTGGGTGTAGTCGGTTGAGTGTCGTCCGGAGGCGCCGGCTCATAAGTAGTTCAGCCGGGCTGTGCTTAGTGGTTAAGCAAGGGGTCGTGTGTTGGGCCAATAGGTATTGGCAGATCTTATGGTGCCAATTTGTAGGCCCCAAACGACATAGAGCCTCCTTGGCAGATCTGACGGCTCTTTCCGCCAGACCATTAGTGGCCGGATTGAATGGTGCCGTTTGGGCATGGCGAATGCCCAGTCTGGCTAGAAAAAGCTGTAAGGGTGCCGAAGTGAACTGGGGCCCATTATCAGTTACTAAGACATCGGGCAGCCCATGGGATGCAAACCAATCCTCTAATATCCTGATTACAGCCTCTGAGGTAGTGGATGACAAGTGGGCCAGCTCGACCCACTTCGAGTAGGCATCTACGGCTATTATGAAATTCTGGCCAAAGAAGGGGCCAGTGAGGTCCAGGTGGACTTGAGCCCATGGTGCTTTGGGGCTTTCCCACTCCCAGACAGGAGCCGCTGGTGCGACAGATCTTGTCAGTTGGCAATGTTGACACCTAGCCACCTAGTCCTCTATCTCCTGGTCAATGTGTGGCCACCCCAATATGTGGACAGCTCATGCTGTCTGCGGTGATACGGGAGGAAAGCATCTGCAGGCAGCTGGCACGGCCATCCCCGGCGGACCCAGTCTAAGACCTTAGAGATGGTGGGGTCAGATGCCGAAAAGGTCCTAATGTCAATGGCCGTGATTGGTGATTGCAACTCGTCAATCAACAAAATGGAAATCGCCGGGGCAGGGTCATGGACTGCCCCTGGGAGGGACAGCTGCTAAGGGCATCGGCGTGTGTAATTGCTTTTCTCGGTCTGTACAGGAGCTAGTATCAATAGGCTGCCAGAAACTCCGCCCAATGGGACATGTGCAGAGAGAGGATCTGAGGTGTTTGGAGGTCGCCTGCCAACAACCCTAGTAGGGGCTTATGGTCGGTGATAAGGTAGAAAAACCGACCATAGATGTAATCGTGGAATCGCTTGATTCCTGCTACGGCCGCCAACGCCTCCCTATCGAGTTGGCTATAATTCCTCTCCGCAGCTGATAGGGACCTCGAGTAATACACTATGGAGGCTTCTAAGCCATTAGGCAGGATATGGCTAAGGACCGCCCCCACACCATACCGGGAGGCGTCACAAGTTAGGGATAGAGGGAGGCTGTCTGTCGAGCATCAAGCAGCACTCGACACCTGAATTAGAAAACGCCATGAAAACCACGTTCCAAGGGGGGGGGGTGTTTGGCGGGATATGGGTCTCATGGGTGCTGGTGATGGTGAGACATCCCTGTGACTAGGAGTCTTTTGGTCACGGGAGTTTACTGGGGTCGTGTTGGCTACGGAGAACAACGCTCAGCGCTCGGAGAGGATGACGATGCTGGATGGTGATGGTGGCGTGTTGATGATGTCAAAATTATGCAACCTGGAATGACTGGCAGGGGTTTTAAATGAGCTTGGAAGGCTACGCCCCGTGCTGCTATCCCATAAAAGACAGGTGGGCGAGCCTCCCAATAGCCGCGTCTTTGCATTGCTTTGCATTCCGGCTTGGGAAAAGAGCTGTTGTCACAGATTAAAACCAGGATTCTCCTCCGTTGGGAGCATTAAGTGTGTTTCTTGGGTGTGCCTGTGATCACGGACTGTCGAGAGCCGAGAGGAAGATGCAGATCTGCAACCAAACTCCTTGCATCCCGGCAGTGTTGTGGGAGCGGCGCGATGGCAGAAGGCATTGCTACGGACGTGTTACCTGTGGAGACGCCGGAGACAGAAGCCGAGGCGGAGGATACAGTTGCCGATTTGCCCGCAGTGAGCGATCAACTGGTGGTGTGGCCGAAGCGACGGGAGCCTCAGAGAGAGGTGGGGCGGAGGACCTGGGGGCATCCGCTCCAGCCGGCACCAGCCACTGGTGGCATAGTTTGGCCTTGACTGGAACAAGTGCACAGACTCCGCCTCATGTGGGTGCGCAGTTCCAGGGTTGGAGAGAGAGGCAATGGGTCGAGGATGAAGAGGGAGAGTGGAGTTACTCCACTGGCCCAGGGACCACCACCATGGACATTTTACGAGATCGTTTCGGGGAGGCTAGCTTTCGCGACACACCATCCTGGCAGCCGTGGGCCCCCAACGTCGAACAGTCTGGCAGTTGGCAGGGAGGTACGGTGTTAGGGAGTGGTTCAGATAGCAAGTTCCAGATTGCTAGCCCCATGTTCAAGCCAGACCTATGGGCAAGTCGTGTGAGATGGGATGAACTCTCCAGGGCCACCGGTACTTCACCCTCCTTGGGAGGAGACATAAATCGCGGACCGCCGCAAGTGATGTGGCCAAGTAGGGACCGGGGAGTGGAGCACGGGCCTGACAATCAGCAAGACCAGAGCGGGAGTGGGAATAGGCCACCGCAGGCCCGCCAAACAGACTCATTACCGATGTGGGGCCCCGGTTTGTGGTATCCCCAGAGCCCATGGGGCCTGCTTCCATTGCAAGCTGCTTTCGATGGGTCTTCTGGGAAAGTAGCACTGTTTCTTAGCCAGGTCATTAGCCATATGGACCTTTATGGCCGGTTATACCCATCGCAATGGTCCATGGTCGTCGCAGTGACGGCGGTGCTCACGGGTGAAGCAGCGGACTGGGTGGCCGACCTGCATAGTGAGCACGCCTGCGAGTTGATGAATCTAGGCCTGTTCCTGGAAGCATTGAGAGGGCGTTTCGAGGATGAGACCCGGACTCAGGTCATTGACGGGGAATTCGTCGGATTAAGGCAGCGTGGGTGTCCGGCAAAAGATTATTTAGAGAATTTCGAAACCTCGCCGGGAAGCTCCGATCATGGCCGGAACGGCTCCTTATACATCTATTCCAAGCCGGGCTTGATAGAGAGATAAGACAGGCCTGTGTTTATCGGGGTTTAGGGCCCCGCCTGTCCAAGTGGTATAAAGCAGCAGTCAATTTAGACATCGGGTTATGAGAGTTTAGACCCCAAGGGTGGAGTCAACAGAACCAACAAAACCAACAAAGGCGTGGGGCTATGGGGCGGTCTGCTACTGGCAATGTGGTTCAGCCAACCCTGTTTTTAGGGGTTGGAAGTGGGGAGCCAGGGAGGCGACCATTTCATTGCTTTAGATGTAATCAAGAGGGGCATAGGGCAGCTGACTGTCCTCTACCACCCCCACACATATCAACTCCTTGATCAGCGAGTGCTAACACCATGCTGAAGGAGCGATCTGTACGGACGCCAGAACGATCCAGAGCTGCAACCCAGATGTCATTATTGGATGCTACGACACATTCTACTGTTGGAGGGCCACCTGGCACTGCTCGGGTTCCTGAACCCATTGGAACAAATGACGATGAAGAGGAGGTCCAAGACCCTATGGTGAATGACCCCATCCACCCTTTCTTTTTTTTTTTATTGAAAAAGTTTTTTAATAAAATTTTTACATACATTTTCTCCCCCCTCCCCCACCACCCCCCGGACTTCCCAGAGCAAATACAAGTACATGATAAAATACAGCTCAAATTCTCTAAGTTAAACTCCATTTCACACTTATCATAATCCTAATCATTAAACAAGTAAATTAAAGGAAAGCAAGTCTTCTTTTCTTCTCATTCCATCTAATTCGACAAAATCAATCTCCATGTCTCCATTTATAATTACAGCAATTAATAAAACAATTAAATATTACATAATCACAACTATCATTACTCAGTATAACTAATTAATACTTAGCAAATTATTAAGTCTACACGATCTAACAAAATATTTTGTAACTTCTTTCATTTAAAACAGAAAAAAAACCCAACAACAAAGAAAAATAAAAAACCTTCAGTCAAAAAAAAAACCAAAAAAACCCCCCAAATTTAAAATAGAATACTATATAAAATCTTCCGTCCTCCATTTTTAAACCATCAAGGTCCATTTATAGTTAAAACACTTAAAACAATAATAATAAAGTTTTTAGTCAAAAAAGGAGTATAACAATCAAACCTCTTATAAATTTATCAATACAGATAAAACATCATTTAATAACTATATCAAACATTTTAATTCTTCATACTAGATTAAACCAGTTGCTAATCTTCTTGTCTTCACATCTTCCAGCAGCATATAGAGTATCTTCATCATTTGCGTCTACCCACCTAAATAGTAATTTGCTTCTTTGTAAAAAAAAACCCCCCGAGTAACTTTATAATTATAATTGTAGTAATATCCATCAAATCCAGTCAAAACTAGATTAGTAGATCCATCAAGCGTATTAAGGAAACCACCAGATCAACTGCAATTGCTCTAGATCCATAGTCCTTTTGCCTTATATTTATTACCATCAAACAGAAAGCTCCGATTTAGTATATTCAATGAGACTTCTACGTTTACAGTTAAATCCAGATTTATCACAGTCCTTAATAAAATGTTCCAATTCCTTCAAGTCAGGGCATATTTCACAACCCAACACACCAGCATTGCTGTGATCTGTTTATTCTTCTCAAAATATTCCAATACAACTATAAATTGCCTCCTCATCGTCCATCACTTGGTTAACTGGCATTGAATTGCTGTGTAGTATTTTTTTTTTCTTCCCCCCCAAAAGTTCAAAGTCTTTAAACATTTAAACAATACTTTTTAAGGACCATCATCTCGTCAAGCAGGGTTATTTTCCATTTCTCCAGGCTTTCTTCTTTTCCTTTTTACGAACTTTCTTCTTAACTTTGATCCCTCTGCCTTTTTTAACTCCAGCAGGGATTTGCGGTTTTTGGGATTGGATATTATAAACTTTTTGCAGAAATATGGGTTCTTCTGAAAACAAGTCATCAGCTTGCAGAGCTTCTTGCTCCTGCTCAATCTTCAACTTTTTCTCTTCTGTAAAATCTGCTATGGTCTTTTGTTGTTTTTTTTCCTTTCCCAGCTCTTGACTCAATCCCCCACTGCTTGATTGTGACTCAGTATTTCCATGTATTTCATTGTTTCCAGCTTGAGAAGCTTGAAATATAGTATCAATTCTTTTCAATAAAGCAGAGGTAATTGAACTCAAAGCTTCCTCAAATTCAAACCATTGAGAGTTAAATAACCCTCCTTTCCTTTCTTTGTTTTCGAGAAGCCCAGCCATCCTGCCCCCCTTCTTCCTTCCCCTCCAGAAGGACGGGGAAAAAGAAAAGAAAAGGAAAAAAAAGAATTTCAAGAAGAAAAAAGAAAAAAAAGACTTTTTAATTTATATTGCTGCTTGAGTTATTATTATTACATCCTTTCTTATTCCATCCACTTTTCAAAAAGGAGTTTTACGTTTCAAACAGGGGCTTATCAATAATTATTTTTAACTTTCACTTCTTCACGCCCTGTTGAAACTCAAACGCCATCTTGCTTTCACTTTCCACTTAAGAGAAATCTTTTAAGAAAGTAAGTCCCTGGAGTTAGAAAAAGAGAAAAAAAAATACTTGCTGTTTCCTTCGTGCAACTTGTGCTCTGCCAACTTGATTCAAAGGTATTTGTTTAAAGTTGTTTGATGGGGTGGCCGCGGCATCTAGTTCTGACAGGGAAAGACTTCCCAGTCAGAGGCATCCCAGGTCCGGAGCTTTTGACAGGCTTCACGGGGAGCTCTCATCTTCGAGCACCAGATTATTAGGTAAATCTGGTGCCCTCAGGGAGCTCTACCCCACCCGTCTGCTCTCCTTCCCCCCTTCTTCCTGGGGGGAAGGATTCCAAACCGCAAGACAGCCGATTTTTGCTGTTCTTGCGGTTCTACGGAATCTGGGGCTGGCGCTTCAAAAGAAGCGTCTGGCGATGCCGCTGGCTCAACCGGAAGTCCCCCCATCCACCCTTTCTTGATACCAATAACCCTGCAACACCCCACGACAAAGCGGGAGAGCATGCAGGAGGCGTTGATAGACACTGGGTGTACTAGATGTCTTATCCACCAATCTATAGCTGAAGAACTAGGGATTCATGTAGTCTCTCTATGCACCCCCATCTGGTTCGAGCAGGTAGATGGAATGCTGCTGGGTGGGGGACCAACTGCACGGATCACAGAACCGGTAGTCTTAACCATAGGAGAACACCAAGAGCTCATACGCTTTGTGGTGATAACGCAGATGATTGAACCAGTCATTCTCGGCCTCATGTGGTTAGACAAATGGTGGCCGACCATCTGGTGGGAGGGGTTTTTTCGCAAAGTGAGACTGCCGATAGGGCCAGAGCCCTGTGTTGTCTGTGAGGGAGGCGACGACCTAAAATACCCCCAGGTCTACAATGATTTAGCCTGAGTGTTTAGTGAGGACGAATGCGATGTATTACCACCACATCGAGACACGGATTGCGGTATTGAATTAGTTCCCGGGGCTAAGCTGCCAAAGCCCCGGATGTATTCAATGACCCCGAAGGAGTTACGTGAATTGCGAGAATACATTGATAAGAACCTAGCAAGAGGTTTTATCCAGCCCAGTCATTCACATATGGCGGCTCCGGTCCTATTCCGGGAGAAAAAGGACGGAGGATTACGTCTTTGTGTTGACTACCGGGGTTTGAACACTGTGTGTGTCGAACCCCTGTATCCCCTCCCGTTGATGACGGACCTGTTAACAATGTTGGCCACTGGGAAGATCTTTATGAAGTTGGACCTCCGAGAGGCTTATTACCGCGTCCATATCCGCCCTGGTGACAAATGGAAGACCACGTTCAACACTCCACTCAGGAGTTACCAGTTCTTAGTGATGCCATTTGGGTTGCAGGGCACGCCAGCCGTGTTCATGCAACTCATTAATGGAGTGTTGCATGAACATCTATATCGAGGAGTTTTTGTATATCTTGATGATATATTCATCTACACGAATACCATAGAAGAACACGTCCACCTAGTCAGGCAAGTATTAACCAAATTACTGGAGGCTCATTTGTTTGTTAAGCTATCGAAGTGTGAATTCCACCGGAAGGAGATAGACTACCTCGGATTCCGAATTAGTGACGTTGGGGTACAGATGGATCTGAAGAAGGTGGAAGCAGTGCTCAGTTGGCAAGCCCCACGGACACGACGGCAATTACAAAGTTTTTTAGGGTTCGCCAATTTTTACCGTCATTTCATCCCTTCTTTTGCAAAAACAGCATTACCATTGACAGATCTGTTATGCACAAAAGGTTTAACACCTAAGGGACGGCCTAAGCCAGGGCACATGTTACAGTGGACACCCAGTTGCCAGAAGGTGTTCGAAACCCTCAAAAGTCTGTTTGCCAATGAACCCATGCTAAAACACCCTGACACGTCACAGCTGTTCGTCATACAAGCCGACACTAGTGACATGACTATTGGCGCTGTTCTACTACAGAAGGATAAGGATGGCAGTCTCAGACCGTGTGCATATACCTCCTGGAAGTTCACAGCAACTGAACGTAATTGGGCTGTCTGGGAGAAGGAGGTGTTTGCCATAAAATGGGCCTTGCAAACATGGCGGCATTTATTGGAAGGTACCATGCAGCCATTTGAGGTGTGGACGGACCATAAAAATTTAGAGGCCCTCCAAATACCCTGTAAACTATCCCCGAAGCAAGTCAGATGGGCACAGTATTTTCAACGTTTTTGTTTTACCCTTAAATACAAGCCGGCGGGGAAGATGTTCTTGGCTGATGCTCTGTCACGTCTGCCGCAGTACAAGAGCAAAAGAGATGAGGTGTTACAGCCCTGCTACTATCCAAGTCGGTTGAAAGATGTGCAGGGGGAGATCGGCAGGTCCATGACTGGCCATCAAGACTAAAGAAAGAACTAGTCACTGATGAGTGGTTCTTAAAAAATCGATCGACCGTAACCTGTCGAGATGAGTTGGCCTGGTGGGGGGATAAGTTGTACATCCCCGTCACGTTGCGACAACTAGTCCTAACACAATGCCATGACAGCAAAACAGCAGGGCATTTTGGATTTCTAAAGACGTTGCACCTAGTCAGGAGGCAATTTTGGTGGCCAAAAATGCGAAGAGAAATTGAGGAGTATGTCCGAGGCTGTCACGTGTGTGCCATTTCCAAACCAAAGTCTGGGAAACCATTGGGATTATTACAAAACATAGCTGAGCCGGAAAGACTGTGGGATGAGATTTCCATGGATTTCATCGTAGACCTCCCTAATAGTAGAGGATATACGGTTATATGGACTGTGCTTGATCTTTTTTCAAAGCAGGCTCATTTTGTTCCATGTAAAGGGCTCCCGTCGGCAACACGGCTAATGAAGATGTTCCTCCAACATATTTATCGTATACATGGAGTACCCAGACAAATTATATCAGATAGGGGGGTACAGTTCACAGCCAAATTCTGGCGAGAGTTCCTCCATAATATCGGATCAACACAAGGGCTGAGTTCGGCATATCATCCCAGTACTAATGGAGCTGCGGAGCGGACTAATGCCATGGTGGAGCGATATCTACATTCCTATGTTTCCTATCAGCAGAGGGATTGGGTGGATTTCCTAACGTTCGCTGAAACAGCTTATAATAACTCAGTTCATCGTAGCACCGGGTATACCCCGTTTCAAATAGTTATGGGAAGGGAATTTACCGCCATCCCCGAACTAGACCTCAAACACCCAGAGGTTACTACTCCCCATGACTGGTCCTGTAAAATCCAGAAGATATGGCCCCACATAAAAGAAGCCTTAGATAAAGCTTCACAAGAATATAAACAATATGTGGATAAAACACGAGCTACCTCTCTGCCTTTCTGAGTCGGAGACTGCGTGTATCTATTGACCAAATACCTCCGAATAAAGACACCTAGCAAGAAACTAGGGCCCAAATATGTGGGTCCTTTTCCCATAATAAAAATCATAAATCCAGTGACCGTAATGTTGAAACTCCCTCCTCTTTTCAGCAAAATATATCCAGTTTTCCATTCAAGTTTATTAAAACCTGTCACCGCTCTTCAGCGTCCACAAACACCACCAGGGCCGGTGTCAGGTTCACATTATGAAGTACAGGATATAGTTGATTCATGATATCGTAGAGGCCGGTTACAATATCTGGTCCGGTGGGTGGGATATACAGATGCCAAAGCATCATGGGTCCCAGTAGAGGATGTAAACGCCCTATGGCTAATCAGGAAATACCATAGAGAGCACCCCAAAAATCCACGGCCTATACGTAACAACTAAGAAATAATTGTTATTCTCTCTCTCTCTAGGCGGAAACCTGGTAGGGGGCCGCCTGTCGAGTGTCAAGAAGCACTCGACACATGAATTAGAAAATACCATGAAAACCACGTTCCAAGGGGGGGGGTGTTTGGTGGGATATGGGTCTCATGGGTGCTGGTGATGGTGAGACGTCCCTGCGACTAGGAGTCTTTTGGTCATGGGAGTTTACTGGGGTCGTGTTGGCTACGGAGAACAACGCTCAGTGCTCAGAGAGGATGGCGATGCTGGATGGTGATGGCGGCATGTTGATGACATCAAAATTATGTGACCTGGAACGACTGGTGGGGGTTTTAAATGAGCTTGGAAGGCTACGCCCCATGCTGCTATCCCATAAAAGACTGGTGGGCGAGCCTCCCGATAGCCGTGTCTTTGGATTGCTTTGCATTTCGGCTTGGGAAAAGAGCTGTTGTCACAGAATAAACCAGGATTCTCCTCCGTTGGGAGCATTGAGTATGTTTCTTGGGTGTGCCTATGATCGCGGACCGTCGAGAGCCGAGACTGTCATCGTACTGGACGAGGACGGCGTCTGAGATGAGGGCGTCTTTGACAGCCTGGAAAGAGGCAGCCGCCTTGCGGCTCCAATGCCATGGTGCATTAGGGTCCAAGCGATGCTTTATGGGGCAAGAAAATAGCGTAGAAATTTAGAAGTCCGAGAAAGGCCTGTAGCTCAGCCTTCATGGAGGGAATGGAGGCATTTCTTATGGCCTCTACCTTGGTGGGGGTAGGATGGATACCCCGGGAGTCGATCAAGAACCCCAGGAATTCTACCTGGGGTACACATTTTCTTTGTTAAGCTTAAGCCCTGCCTCCCTGAAATGAGAGAGGACAGCCCTAAGTTTGACGAGGGGGTCATCCTGATCCGCAGCAGTGATCAGGATGTCGTCAAAATAGGGCACGACCCCAGGAAGACCATGGAGCAGCCGCACCATAAGACTCTGAAAAATACCCAGGGCCACACTAACCCGAACTGTAGGCGGGTACATTTAAACACTCTGTGGTGGGTAACAATGGTTTGGGCTAGAGTGGTGGCCTCATCCACTGGGAGCTGCTGGTAAGCTTGTGCTAAGTCCAGCTTTGCCAATATCCACCCCTGACCTAAGGAATGGAGTAGGTGTTGCACCACGGGCACGGGATAGGGGTTTGCCTGCAATGCCCATTTGATGGTGCCCTTATAATCAGCGCAAATTCTAATTGAGCCATCCTTCTTAAGAGGGATGACTATTGGCATCTCCCACTTAGAGTGGTCCACCAGCTCAAGCACTCCCTGCCTAATGAGCTTATCTAACTCCCGGTCAACCTTGGGCCTTAGTGCTAGCGGCACCCTTCAAGGTTTCAGCCAGATGGGTGCCACCTGAGGATCCAAATTGAAGGAGATGGGACGACCAGTATATTTACCAAGGCTGCCATCAAAAACATCAGCAAATTCGCTGAGCAGCAGTGAAGAGACATTGGAGCTAGTAGAGCAGACACCGGACATGACAAGGTGCAGGGCAGTGAACCAATCGAGGCCAAGCAGACTGGGAAGCTTGTCTCGAACCATGATCAAAGGCAGATGGTCAGAGAAGTCGCCATAGGAGATATGGAAGACGCCACACCCCACGGTCGAGATGGGCTTTCTCTGGTAGTCTTTCAGCTTAATGTGGCAGGGCTGCAGCTGCTGCTTAGTGAGGTCTGGTAAAAGGTCTTTAAGCGTAGCCCAGGCGATCAGGGATTTGCAGGACCCCATATCTAGTTCCATTCTGCAAGGGGCCCCCTCCAATTCAACCGTGAGGTAAATCTTATTGGCCAGGGCAGATGCGGAGGCATGGCTGATGGCCATCGGCGAAGTGGCATACTTGTGCCCAATCGCGAAGCAGTTTTCATGGTGGCCGGTTGCCTTTCAGTGCTTATTGAGTGGCTCAACAGCCTCCTCGGAAGTAGGACAGGCCGCCCTGCAGACCCAGGACAGATGGCCCCGTTTGCTGCAGTGGCAGCAGATGGCGGTTCTAAACCGACAATCGGCTCTATTGTGGTTTCCACCGCAGCCCAAGCAGCTGTTCAGAGGCCTAGTGGCAGATGGTGTCCACTTCTTCTTAATAGCTTTGAGGCTTTGGGGTCCCAGGGCATCATCTAATTCGCAGAACTCACAATGACGTGTCACTGTCTGCAGAGAGGCCATGTAGTTATTGATAGACTCCCCTTCATTCTGGGACCTCTGGTAGAAGGCATGCCATCTCGCAATATGGGACAGTGCTGGAGAGTAATGGTTTTTAAGTTTTTCGAGCAGCACCTCCCACGGCATGGTAAACACAGGCTGCAGGGCAGCGAGAGCCCTCGCTGTGCCAAAAATCTCTCTGCCGCATGAACTGAGGAAGTATCCTTGCTTCCGAGTGCCCGGCAAATCAGAGAGGTCGTTAGCTTGTAGGAAACATTCAAACCTCTCGAGGTAGTCTTCCCATGTCTCGGTCGCCGGATCGTAAGACGTGAAGGTCGGAAGAATGGCAGCCATTGTCAGAAAAACGTGTCTTGACTCATAGAAGAATAAAATGGTCAAGCCAGCCGTTACCTCAAGGATATCCCATCCTCGTTGTCAGTGTTTTGCTTATTGTGCGCAGCAAGGATTGACAGAGGCTTTGCTGCAGTTAACACCAACTTTATTAATGATAACACAACAAGGCACTTTGCAAGGGTTAAGAACGAGACAAACAGTTGCTGTCTGACAGCTCCTTAAATAGCAAGCTGTCAGACGGGGAGAACCAATATGCGAGCAGGAATTTCCCGCGAATTCTCTGCTCGTGTCTTAACCAATCTGCATTGGCTAGTAACAGCCCGCTGGAGTGGAGTCATAGCCGCAAGGACTCAACAGCTGCTATAGAGAAGAACTCCTTCTGAATCTTTGTGCATTATAAATACTTTTGACTGACTGATGGAAAAATTGGAAAGAGAAAAATTTATTTTGAGAACATGAGAAGAAGATTTTAGGTTTAGCCTGACATTTTGGAAGATTGGAGTATTAAAGACTGGGGACACAGCAGGCCTTGTGGATTACAAATACTAATTGATAGAAGACAGTATATTATAAAAGACATTCCTAAGGATAAATATTTTTCCTTTTCCCCTTTTTACTCTTTGATCCTTTTTATAAAGAATGGCCTGTATGGATTGACCTTGTGGACTATTGGAATATTGAAAAACTAAAGACTGTGGGTACAGCAGGCCTTGTGGATTGTAAACTTAATCAACTGAGATACTGAGATACTGAAGATTGATTGAATTTGAGTTTCAGGGAATTGGATTTGTCTTTTTCAAATTTGATATGTGGGATATTGAAGTGTTGGGGTGCTGTTTGTGATTAGCCTTTGGCTGGTTAGCCCTTGGCTGTTAGTAGGTTTGGTGGGTGTACATGTTGCTAGCTTATAAATAGGGGAAAGAAGAGAAAGAATGGTTTAATATTAGTTGTCAAGATGACAAACACCTCAAATTTAAGTGAAACAGGGAAGAAGGCATCTTCTATACCATCATCAGCCTCCTCAAGTCCATCTAATCAGAGGTCAATAGAGAGCATATTACAGCTGGAGAAATCAAATATATTCCAAAAGAAAATGCAGGCAATGTTTCAGTCACTGCAGGAGGCCATGACAAAGAAACCATAATGAGATAAAGAAAGATATAGGGGAAGTGAGAAATAATATGGGAGAAATGAAAGAAAAAAATTCAAAATATGGATGAAAAATTTGAGAACTTTCAGCAAATGATAATAAAAAATGAGCAAAGGATTCAGAAAATGGAGGATAAATCAGAACAAGCAGAGAAAAAAAGTTGATGACATAAATTACTAACTGACACAAGCAAATAAAGAGCTAGAAAACACTGTGATAATGATGGAAACAGAAAAAGCAGCCCACTATCTAACATTTCAGAATATAGAAGAGAAGAAAGGGGAAGACCTACCAGACATAATGAAAGAGTGGTTGGCAAAGGCGCTAGGGATAAGCAGAGCTGGAGGCAGAGATAGATGAAATTTTTAGAATACACACAAATTACGTGAGGAGGCACAACCTTCCAAGAGAAGTACATGTGGGATTTGTGAAAAAAATTGATAGGAGACAAAATACTTAATAAGGCAAGAGACGAACCATTACAACATATGGGGAAACAATTGATAGTCTTGAAACAGATCCCTAGGAGAGTAAGAGACCTACAGAAACAATACAATTTTTTACTACAATGTTGATTAAATACAATGTAAACTTCAGATGGCTCATACTTGAGGGAATACTAGTTACTTGGCATGAAAAATGATACAGACTGGGCTCATTATACAAAGCAACAGAATTTTATGACCATCATTTTACCATGGAAGAGAGACAGAAAAAGGGGGGAGAAATAGAATATAAAGGACAAGAAGTGCCACCTAGAGAAGAAAAGTGTACACAACAAGATGAAAGTGAAGCTGAGAAAAAAAACAGGAGCAGAGCAAGAAGGAACAAGAGTAAAGGAACAGAGAGAAATTAGAGCAACTAAGAGCATAAGACCTATATACAAGTGAAGAAATGCAAGAAGAAATAAAGATGTTGTCAGTCAATATAAATGGACTTAAATTCCCACATGAAAAGATTTTTTTTTACAAAACTACAAAGATTAAGATTAGACATAATACCATTACAAGAAGTATATATTAAAAAACACCATAATAAATTATTGGAATATCCTAAACTAGGGGAATTATTCTCCTTGCTATCACAACAAAAGAGAAGAGGGGTGGCATTATATATTAAAGAAACAATAAGTGCTAATCAAATTTTTAAAAATGAAGAAGGGAGAATCTTGATGGTGGAAATGACCTTAAATGAAAAACGGATACTCTTAGTTGCTATCTATGTGCCTAATAATGGACAAGAAGAATTTTATTAAAAACTCCATAAGAAGATACTTGAAACAGAATATGAAAATATTTATCTCTTGGGGGACTTCCGGTGGGAACGCGACATCGCCGGATGCTTCTTTCCGAAGCGCCAACCCAGGGCTCCGTAGAACCGCAAGAACAGCGACTATCAGCTGTCTTGCGGTTTGGAAACTTTCCTCCTGGTAAGAGGGGGGAAAGTGAGTAGACAGGTGGGGTAGAGCTCCCTAAGAGTGCCAGATTTTACCCATAATCTGGCGCTCGAAGATGAGAGCTCCCCGCTAAGCCTGTCAGTACTCCGGACCCTGGATGTCTCTGCTTTGCAGAGCTAGATGTCGTGGCCATCCCAGCAACCAACTTTAAACAAATATTTTTGAATCGAGATGGCGGAGCACAAGCAGCAAGAATAAAACAGCAAGTATTTTCTTTTTTTTTAACTCCAAAGATTTACCTTCTTTAAAAGATTTTCCTTATGCAGAGAAAGTGAAAGCAAGATGGTGTTTCAGTTTCAACAGGGCGTGAAGAAGTGAAAGTTAAAAGCAATTATTGATAAGCCCCTGTTTGAAACGTAAAACTCTATTCTGAAAAGTGGATTAACCAAGAAAGGAAGTAATTATAATAATTGAAGCAGTAATATAAATTACAAATTGCAAGGGGTCTTTTTTTTTCTCTTTTTGATACTTTTTTTCCCTGTCCTTTTGGAAGGGAAAGAAGAAGGGGGGCAAGATGGCTGGTCTTTTTGAAAGCAAAGAAAGTAAAGAAGGGTTAATTAACCCTCACATATGGTCTGATTTTGAGGAAGCTCTGAGCTCAATTACCTCTGCTTTATTGGGAAAAATTGATACTTTATTTCAAGCTTTTCAAGCTGGAAACAATGAAATACATGGAAATACTGAGTTGCAATCTAACAGTGGGGGATTGACTGAAGAGCTGGGAGAAGGAAAAAAAACAACAACAACAGCCTACAGTATTTTTGGAGAGCAAAATGGATGCTTTGCAGAATAAGGAGCAAGAAATTTTGGGAGCTGATGAGACTTTGGCTATACGAATTCTTTGTTACAAAGTCCAACCTGCAGTTAAAGAGCTGCTTTCAGAAGAAGTTATACTTTTGCAAAAATTTTATAATATGCAATCCCAAAAAATGCAAGATTATATTGGAGTTAAAAAAGGCAGAGGAATTAGAGTGAAGAAAAGAGTTCGTAAAAAGGAAAAGAAGAAAGACTGGAGACAAGGAAAGTAACCCTGCTTGATGAGATGATGGTCCTTAAAAAGTATTGTTTAAGTGCTTAAAGATTTTGAACTTTTGGAAGAAAACATCCAACAGCTTAATGCCAGTTAACTAAGCGATGAGCGACGATGAGGAGGTAACCTACAGTTGTATTGGAATATTTTGAGAAGAATAAACAGATCACTGCAATGCTGGTGTGTTGGGTTGTGAAATAAGCCTTGACCTGAGTGATTTGGAATATTTTATTAAGGACTGTAATAAATTTGGACTTAATTGTAATTGCAGAAGTTTTAATGAATATAGTAAATTGGAGTTTTCTGTTTGAAGGTAATAAATATAAGGCAAAAGGACTACGGGCCTAGGGCAATTGCAGTTGATCTGGTGGTTTCCCTAATACTTCTGATGAACTTATTAATCTAATTTTTGGCTGGATTTGATGGATATTATTTGATATACAATTACAAAGTCACTCGGGGGGGGTTATATAAAGAAGTATTTTTTATTTAGGTGGGTAGACACAAATGAAGACATTCTAAATGCTGTTGGAAGACGTGAACATAAGAAGATTAACAATTGGTTTAATCTAGTATGAAGAATTTAAATGTTTGATATAGCTACTAAATGATGTTTTTAGTTGATTTGTTAATATGTACTGATAAACTAATAAGAGGTTTGATTACTGCTTTTTAGCTAGAAAATTTTTTTTAAAGTGTTTTAACTATAATTGGACCTTAATGGTTTAAAAGTGGAGGACGGAAGAGTTTATATAATATTTTATTTTAAATTTGGGGTTTTTGAACGAGGTTTCTTTTTTTGTTTTCAATGAAAGAAGTTATAAAACATCTTGTTAAACTGTATAGATTTAATAATCTGTTAAGTATGTATTAGTTAAATTGAATAACGATAGGTTTGATTAGGTAATATTTAACTGTTTTATTAACTGCTGCAATTATAAATGGATACTAATTCTGTTAAATTAGATGGAATAAGAAGAAAGAAGACTTGCTTTCCTTTTATTTATTTGTTTAATGATTATGATAAGTGAGAGATGGAGTTGAATTTAGGGGATTCAAGCTGTATTTTATATTTTGTATTTGCTCTGGGAAGTCGGGGGGTGGTTGGGGAGGGGGGAAATGTATGTAAAACTTTTAAAACTTTTTCAATAAAAAAAATATTTATCTCTTAGGAGATTTTAATGCAATAGTTGACACAAAACCTGTTTACAAAAGTAGCAAAACAAACAAAAAAATAAGGAAGACTCTACCCAGAACCTTTTTTAAAATGACAGAAGAACTATGTATACAAGATACATGGAGAGAAATGAACCTAGGGAAAAACCAATACGCATTTTACTCTAACAGACATCAATCTTGGTCTTGAATAGATATGATCTGGATGTCATTGAAATTAAGCATAAGTGTGCAAGAGATAGAAATAGAATCAAATCTATGGCTGATCATAATCCAATAAAAATTAGTTGGAAGGGACAAAAGAGAACAGTAAGATGGACTTTGAATCAATCTATACTAAAAGATAAGAATTTCTATAGATGATGGAAAAAGAAATGGGATTTTTTTTAAAAAAAGGGAACGGGAAAGGGGAGACTTCATTACAAAATGAGTGAGATAAAGTGAAAGCATATATTAGGAGATCAGCTATAACTTATATAGCAAGGAAAAATAAGAAAAAGAAACAACACCAAAAGACCCTAGAAGAATATAAAAGACTTGAACCAGAGTTACAAAAAGAACCACAAAAGTGAATCTAAAAAAACAAAAGGAGATGATTAAACATAAGTTAAATATAATGGAAAAAGAAGAAATGGCATAACAAATAAAAAGAGCAAAACATTTTTTTTAAATGCTAACAAATCCAGAAGATGGCTAGCCTATAAATTGAAGTAGGAGAAAGAGAAGAAATGAATAAGTAAGCTGCAGGATGAGGAAGGTACATTATACTATCAAATAAAAAAGAAAAAATATATATAATTCAGGAGTTCTTTAAGAAGCTATACTGTATGACCATGAAAAAATCTCAGAGTAAAAAATAATACAATAGTTGGAAAAAGTCAACCTACCAAAGGTGTTGGAAATGGTGAAGAATATGTTGAATGAAAGAATAATGATGGTAGAATTAGTAGAGGCAATCAAAAGACAAAAGAGTAACAAAACACCAGGTCCAGATGGTCTACCAGCAGAAATTTATAAAGATCTACACAATACATTGAGCTTGTCAATGTTAGAGGTATATAATGAAGTTTTATTACAAGTCCACACACAAGTTTTATTACATTACCACACACATGGACAGAAGCTAATATCACTTTAATTCCAAAAGAAGATTCAGACCTAACACAAAAAAAGAACTATAGGCCAATATCCTTATTAAATGCAGACTATAAAATATTTGCTTCAATAATAGCTGAAAGACTGAAAACATTTCTGAATGAATTTATACACTGACCAAAATAGGTTTTTACCTAAAAGGCAAATTAGAAACAATGTGAAAATAATTTTAGATACACTGGAGTATTACGAAGTACACTGTGAAAAACAACTAGCATTGATCTTTCTAGATGCTCAGAAAGCAATTGATGATGTAAATTGGCAATTTATGGTGCAACAATTAAAATGCAATGACTTTGGCGAAAAATTTATAAACACGATTAAGGCAATCTACACAAACCAGAGAGTTTTGGAATTGGAATGTAAACTGACCTTTTCCAATCCTGTGGCCACTGTTGAGTTTTCCAAATTTGCTGGCAAATTGAGTGTAGCACTTTTACTGGATTGTCTTTTAAGATTTTGAATAGTTCAGCTGGAATACTGTCATCTCCACTAGCTTTGCTGTTGCTCAGACTTCCTCAGGCCCATTTGACTTCACATTCTAGGATGTCTGGTTTGAGGTCAGAGACCACCTCATCGTGGTTCTCAGGGATGTTAAGCTCATTCTTGTATAGTTCTTCTGTGTAATTTTGCCACCTCTTCTTAATCTCTTCTGCCTGTTTGGTCGCTGCCATTTTGGTCCTTTATCATGCCCATCTTTGCATGAAACATTCCCTTCATATCTCCAATTTTCTTGAAAAGATGGTATTCATCTGGTTTGCACCAGTTTGGGTGAACCGTTAGCGGAAATTTGGCATGATTCACCGAACCTTGTTTAAAAAATGAGGCAAGGGGAGGGAGAAAAGGTGATCTGTAATGGCAAGCCAAGAAGCTGCTGCTCCAGGAGGACCTGCACCGTTTGGTTGCTTTTGCTTCCCCTCTGTTAAAGCCCGTGCCTTGGGAAAGAGAAAATGGGAAAGTCTTGAACCCTGCAGGTGCTGCAAGGGGAATGGCAAGCTTGTGGGGGGCGGGGGAAAGAAGAAGAGAGTGAGACTGCAGCAAGGGGGGGAAGAGGAAGGGGCAGTTGTGATGTTGGTGCTCAGGGTCACGATGTGGTCTCAAACCCCTTCCTGTACCAGTGAAGTGGATGGCTCTGTCCTCTGTCAGGCTTGTGCACGTGCGCGCATACACTCTCACACACACACATGAGAGAGGGGGAGAAAGAGGGAGATGCAAAACAGAGAGAGAGAAAAAAATAATAAGAGAGAGAAAGAGTGGGAGAAATATGACAGGAAGAAAGAGAGGGGGGAGAAAGAGAGATGAGAGAGAGAAAATGTAAGGATTGCCTCTCCCTCTAATTTAAGAAAGTGAAGACTCTTGAAATAGAGTATTTCAAAAGGAACCTTTTATTAAGCAGAAGTGACAGCAATGAATTCAAAGCAATGTCTGAATACCCTTAGGCAAGACAAGTAGGATTAAAGCAGTAGAGACCCCTCCCTTTAGCCAGAATGCAGATTTTAGCCAGTACACAAGTGTAAGGATGTTTTCTTTATCAACTGCCCTGAGAACTGGATAAGCATGCATTCACATTGCTATCCTACAATATCCTTTAAAGTGAAACAACCCACATGGCCGTCATAAAATTTCCCCAAATGTAAGGAGATCTCAGGGCACTTCGGCGCCAGGATATAGGTTGTAAAATACCTATTGACACAGGCAATGCTAATAAATCGAATCCAGGTTCCCCCCCTTCTCCCAATTGAATGGCAGTATCACTCTTAGGGATCTGACATGCTGCCTTCCTTAGAAGTAGAAAGGGTCCACCTGTGAAAAGATATAAACAAAAAATCCATTATCGTATTTTTTACAAGGTTTTACAAAGTTTGCTGGTGAAATTTGGGAGTTAAATTTTCTCTGTAAAGTAGGAGCCCTAACATGGTGTTTAGTGACCCATTCATTTTGGGATGAGGGTAAATGTTTCCAAGCAACTAAGTATTGGATTTTCCCTCTGTGGATCCTAGAGTCAAGGATTTCCTTGATTTCAGTCATGATGGGAACAGGTGGTGTAGATGCAGGTGGTCTAAAAGATGAGATTACCTCTCATTTGAGTAAACTAATGTGAAATACTGTGTGGACTTGCCTGAGTGTCTTTGGAAGGAGTAGTTCAACTGTTACTGGAAAGGTCCAATGAAATTTGGCCCTAGTTTCTTTGATGGATGTAATGATTTCAGGAATTTTATAAATAAGTACACTCTATCTCCCACATGGAAAGATTTGGGTTCCATTCTTTTCTTGTCAGCTTGAATTTTAAAAGCCTCTCTAGCTTTCTTTAAGGCTAATCTAACTACTGGCCACGTGTTTTGCAAATTATCCATCCACTCCTTAAGTGAGGGGATGGTGGGTTCTTCTGTGGGTAGTTCAGGCATGGGGCTGAAATCCTGCCCTGTTGCTACTCTAAAAGGGGTAAAACCAGTACTTGCATGTACAGAGTTATTAAATGCAACTTCAGCAAAAGATAAAAGTTCGGTCCAGTTATCCTGTTGAAAATTAATAAAACATCTTAAATATTGTTCTAGCACTGACTTCACTCTCTCACAATTTCCATTAGTACACATGTGATGTGATTAGCTCAACCCCTAGGCAGTGCCAAGTAAGCTCAAAAATGCCCTCCAAAATTTGGAGGTGAATTGAACCCCTCTGTTGGAGATGATCCTTGGTGGAGCTCCATGAAGCCGATAAATGTGTATTAGGAATAATTTGGCTAAACTTTTCACAGTTGGGATCTTTTGGCAGGGTATAAAATGTGCCTGTTTTGAAAATAGGTCTGTCACGATCCAAATGACAGTATTCCCTGCACTTTCTGGCAGTTCTACAATAAAATCCATAGCAATCTCTCTCCATGGTGCTGAAGGGCCGGCTACTTTTTGCAAGAGACCTGTGGTTTTCCCCTGATGTTTTTTTGCTGCTGCGCAAATGGGGCAGCTAGCTGCATCGCTTTCTATGTGCTTTTTAGTGATGGCCACCAAAATTGTCTTTTAATTAGGTGTAAAGTTTTCAGAAAACCAAAATGTCCAGCTAATTTAGAGTTGTGGCACCTTGCCATTAAGCATAGTCTTTGGCTGGCTGGAACATACAATTTCCCTCCCACCCATACTAAGTCCTCTTTCATCAGACAGCTGGATTTGTGGTTCAAAAACCATTCATTGGTGGCCAATGCTTGTTTAAAAATTTGGGTGGTGTCACTGTCCATCAATGTTTCTTTTGTTTTAGCGGCCAGTTGATTGTTTTATCAATTGTTTTAGTACTTAAGATGTACTAAGCAATGTAATGTTGGAAGTATTTAATGGATTCTTAGTAAATGCAAAGATACCAAACTCATGGAAGGAGGCATATATTACTCTTATACCTAAAGAAGATACAGATTTACAACAAATTAAAAATTACAGACTGATTTCATTGTTGAATGCTGACTATAAAATATAGTCATCAATAGTGGCGAATAGATTTTAAAAAGTTGTTAAACAAATTTATACACATGGATCAAAATGGTTTTTTACCCAAAAGACAGATTAGAGATAATATGAGAACAATTTTGAATACTCTGAAATATTACGAAGTGCATTCAGATAAGCAAATGACAATGATATTCCTGGATGCACAAAGGCGTGTGACAATGTGAATTGGCAATTTATGATAAAACAATTACAAATTATGGACTTTGGGTGAGATTCATATATATGATAAAAACAATTTATAACAAACAGTCAGCAAAGGTAATGATGAATGGAGATATGACAGAAAAGTTTAATATAATGAAAGGAACAAGACAATGATGCCCTTTATTCCCATTATTATTTGTATTGACATTAGAAGTATTAAATAGAAATGTAAGACAAAATGAAGAAATAAGGGGATTGAAAATCCAAAAAGAAGAATATAAACTACAAGCCTTCACAGATGATTTAGTATTCATTTTAAAGGAACCTCAAATAACAGGACCCAAATTAATAGATCATATAGAAGATGTGGCAGGACTGAAAATAAAGAAAAAACAAAAATATTGGTGAAAAATATTACAGAAAAACAGAAGAGAGACTTAATGGAGAAACTAGACATTCAGATTGCAAAGAAAGTAAAATATTTAGGAATCCAATTAACTTCAAGATGTGTAACAATTAAAGAGGATAATTATTATAAACAAATTGAGAGAGACTTGAAGAAATAGAAAAATCTAGTTATTACTAATGTGAAGGATTGCAATAATTAAGATGAATATATTACCGAGACTCTTATTTTTATTTCAAACAATACTGATGAAAGTGGAAAAGAAATATTTTGAACAATTAAATAAAATAGTAATGAAATTCATATGGCAAGGGAAAAAACCTAGAATTAACATAAGAATGTTACAAGATGCAAGACTTCGAGGAGGATTTGGACTACCTAACTGGGAACTATATTATCAGGCAGCAGCATTGACGTGGATGACAGAATGGATTGAATTAAGAAATACAAGACTATTAATTTTGGAAGGACATGATTTACAATTGGGATGGCATGCTTTTTTATAGTATGGCAAAAATAAGATGCACAGTTATTTTCAAAGACACTATATAAGAAATGCATTATTATTAGTATGGGAGAATGTTAGAGATAAATATTACTTGAAAATACCAATATGGTGGACTTCTGGTGGTGATGTCAGCATGCATGGAGCGAGAGAACGGGGCTCCATTCTTGTAGCTCAAATATTCCCAGCCAGGAAGCCTAAATAGGCACTATCAATCCCGGAGAGATTGATAGAAAAAAGAGGGACCTTCAGGGACCTCAGGGGAAAAAGCAATTGTCCCAAAGGTTCAGGGGAAACCTCTTAATTCTGGTGGGGGAAAAAACCAGCCATTTTGGTTGGCCCGAAGCACTGACAGCCGAGGAGTAAGAAATGAAAATTGATTCAACAGATCGCAACGGTACGAGGAGAATCAAAAAAAGGAAAAAAAGTGAGGTACAGTTATATTGTGGGATGGGGGAGCAGAGAGATCGAGACTCTAAAACCAGTGGCAGAAATTTAACCAAATAAATGCGGCAATGAAAAGGAAGAGGAGCGGAAGAAAGAACTTTGACAGGCAGTGACTGTGTGAAAGGCGAGAGATTGGGTGAGAGGAGGAGAAAAACTCCAATGGACATATTTGGAGGTTTGAGAGAGATGTTGACTACAAAATAAATAGATCTTCTAGAAGACGGTGCATTGGACCAGGACTGTGGGACTGATAGAGGGCTTTAAAGATTGGAAAAGAGATAACGAGTGGCGGAACTGGAGTGGTGGTTGGAGAAGTGGTGGATCTAATGGAAGTATAGATGGAACAGAGTTGGAGAATAACGAGTTTGGAACTTTTTATCTAAAACTGTTGAAATTGGATACTTAGACATTTCTGGAGAGTGGCAGTAAAAACTATATTTGGAGAGAATCAAAGTGGAGGTTAAGCAGCAGACAAGGGAGGAAAAAAAGGATTGAACAGAGAATGATGCAAGAGTGAGAGAGGACTGTATGGAAGAAGAATAACAAAACATATATACATAGACCTAGTGATTAATGATAAATATTTGTCTATTCTAATTAGAATTAATTACTAGTAACTGTTGATTATTAACTAGTAATTAATTGTTAACAATTGAGATAAGATGGATTATTGATTTTGAATACTAATCTTAAGTAATTGTTAATCATATTTACTTACCTTTATATTTGATTACATATACAGTTCTACAGTACTACAGTACAGTACTACTATTAACAAATTAACGAATTTTTAGAGTTTTATAATTTTTCCTCATTTTTTTCTTTTTTATAAATGTATATATAAGTAAAAATTTATAGAATCCTAAATAAGTATATAGAGGGATAAAGAATATATATAGTAAAATACATAGCCTTGTAGAGTGATAAACGTATTTATACAGCTATAGTGACAGTATTATACATATAGATTGATATTTATGAAATTTATGTTTAAATTTAGGTTAAATTTAAAAACAATTTAAGTGACTTTTATAGGTAACAAATTTAAGAACATTAAAAGTAAGTTATTGTATGAAAATATGGAAGAATTTGCAGCAAATAGTAAAAATGACAAGCACAGGCACAACAACGATAACCAAAATAAATAAGAAAACAACCTCAAATCAGGCATCTCTTATAGCATCTCCAGCACAGCAAAGGTTGATAGAAAGCGTGCTGGGAGTAGACAAAGAAAAGGCAGGCTCCATTTCCAGTATACAAAATATTCAACCAGTGTTGGCAATGATCCAGGAGGCAATGAACAAGACACAAGAAACCATTGCGAATAACCATGAGGAAACAAAAAGAAACCATGAGGACCTTAAATCTGATGTGGGAGAAATAAAGGACAATATTTTAAAAATGGACGATAAAATAGAAAAAATCCAACAGAATATTTTTAGAAATGAGCAAAGGATCCCAAAAGTGGAATAAAAAATGGAACAAACAGATAAGAAAATAGAGACATTGGAACAAAAACAGATGTCAACTAGAAGGGAACTAGAAGAATCAATTGCGTATCTGGAAATAGAGAAAGCATCATTTTACCTTAGATTCCAGAATATCACGGAAAATAAAGATTTAGGAGAGATTATGGTGGAAATCCTGGCAGAAGCAACACAAAGAGATAAGGAGGATATATGAAGGGACATTGATGAGGTCTACAGAGTGCACACAAATTATGCACGTAGGCACAACTGCCAAAGGAAGTGCACCCTAGATTTACCCCCAAAAAAATAATGATAAAGGAAGAAATTTATTTAAAAAAATGAGAGATGAGGCAATGCTATATAAAGGAAAGGAGATAATAACACTCAAAAAATTCCAAGACGAGTAAGAGACCAGAGAAAAAATTATAATTTTCTCACATCACAATTAAACAAATATAAAGTTATGTTTCGATGGCTGATACCAGAGGGTATCTTAATCTCTTGGCAAGAGAAGAAATTTAAGATAGATACTTTGGAGAAGGCCCAGGAATTTTTTGAACATCATTTTGCCTTGGAGGAAGATCAAGAAAGCAGGGAGGAATCAGTGAGTAAAGGCCAGGAAGACTATGTAATGGAAGAAATTGAAGGAGAACAAGAGGAAAAGAGAAGATTGGAAAGGGACTGAATAGAGAGAGGGGGAGCAAGGGGAAAAACACAAATAGTAACAAGAAACACAAGAAAACTAAGAACAACGAACGAATAAGAACAAGGATGGAGCAAGAAATAAAAATGATTTCAATAAACCTAAATGGTCTAAATGCACCAGCCAAAAGAATGCAAACATTTACGAAGTTACAAAGATTGGAGATGGATATCATAAATTTGCAGGAAGTACGCATTAAGAAACAACACAGAAAGATGCCTTCCCAAGACTAGGAAATTTATATACTTCATTAGCATAACAAAAAAGCAGGGAATAGCAGTTTACATCAAAAAACATTTAAAAACAAAACAAATGTACACAGATGAGGAGGGAAGGATCTTAATGATCGAAATACAAATAGAACAAAAAACAATATTACTGATTTCAATTTATGCACCAAATAATAATCAAAATGAATTTTGATTATTCATGACAAAGTAAAAGAATTAGAATATGAAAACATCTGCATAATAGGTTATTTCAATGCAATTATGGACGTGAAAAAAGACTATCAGAGTAACAAGAAAAACAAAACTAAGAAAAAGACACTACCAGATACCTTTCAAGAAATGATACAGGAACTATGTCTTCAAGATATACGGAGGGAGGTAAATAAAACAATATACATTCTATTCTAGTCCACACCAATCATGGTCTAGCATAGACATGGTATGGATGACAACAGAACTTAGAAAAGATGTAGAAGAAGTGGAAATAATGACAAATATGTGGGCAGACCATAACCCACTAAAAGTAATATGGAAAGGCCAACGGACAAGAAAAAGATGAATGATGAATAAATATTAAAAGATAAACAATATGTTCAGATGATTGAAAAAGAAATGAACATATTTTTCAGGATAAACACAAAAGAGGAAACCTCTCTTCAAAATCTATGGGATACACCAAAAGCATACATAAGAGGTCTAACAATTGCATATATGGTGAAGAAAAATAAAAACAAATAACAAGAACGAGACAATCTGCTAAAAGAGCTCAAAGAATGTGAAACTGACTTACAGAAGGATCCTCAAAATAAAATGACCAAAGGAAAAATAAATTTCATAAAATATAAAATTAATTTGACCACACAAATAGAAATAGCATGGAAACTTAAGTCAGCAAAGCAAAACCTTTTTGAATATGCAAATAAAACGGGATGCTGGTTGGCGTATAAATTGAAAAAAGAGAAAGAGAAAAGAATGATACACCAATTACAAGATGAGAAAGAAGAGATCCATTATACAAAGGAGGATAAAAAAATATAGTGATTTTTTTTCAAAAGCTATATGAGCAAGAGGAGATATTCAAAGAAGACATTAAATAATATTTAAATAAATCAGATTTAAAGGAAATAGAAGAGACATACAGGGAAATATTGAATAGGCCAATTAGTATGATTGAATTAATGGAGGCAAGGAAAAAACCTCACAAAACAAGAGAAAGAATTAGAAGACAGAATGGGTATACAAATGACAAAAAAATAAAATAAAATATTTAGGAATATGGCTAACAAATAAAGGATCATCGATTAGAGAAGACAATTACAACAAATTAACAAGACAGATAAAGAAAGGTCTAGAAATCTGGAGCAAACTATAGTTATCATTTCTAGGGAAGATAGCCTCAATCAAAATGAATGTGCTACCAAGAATGCTATTTTTATTCCAAGTAATACCTATAAAATTGGGGAAGAATTTTTAAAAGGATTTTAATAAATTTATAGTGAATTACATTTGGCCGGAGAAGAAAGCAAGGATCAAAATAAAACATTTACACTAGGGAGAGAGGAGGATTAGCAATCCCAGACTGGGAAACTTATTACAGAGCAACTTCATTGATATAGATTAAGGATTGGATGGAACTGAAAAACAAAAGAATTAGAGGGGTCATTAGAGGGGTACGATCTACAAAGAGGATGGCATGCTTTCCTATGGGAGGGAAAAAGCAGATAGCACGGATATTTTCAAAGACATTTGATCAGGGAAGCATTGCTACAGACATGGCAGGGGATAAAAAAGAACCATTATGATAAAATTCTGGAATGGTTATCCACTATGGAGGCACAAATTTACCCAAATGCTTTAGATATTGGTAAAATGAAAACTTACAAAGATCTGTTGAATAATCAAGGGGAATTAAGAACAAGACAGGAATTGAAAGAATTGGGTACAGACATTGATTGGTGGCCCTATATGCAATTAAAATCTAGATACAAGACAGATTTGGCACAATTTGGATTTCAAAAGGGAACATATGAATTAGATAAAATTCTCCATAGAACAGAGGATAAATTGATAAAAAAAACCTATAACTATTTATTAAGATACAAATTGGAAGAAATTGGTAGTTAAAGAAAATATGATAATTTGGCAAAAAAAAATTGGATACAATATTGAATTAGATAAATGGGAGAAATTATGGAATATAAATTACAAACTAACAATGTCTGTACCCTATAAAGAAAATATATATAAAATGTTTTATAGGTGGCATCTCCCACCTGCCAGATTGGCAAAGATGTTTCCAAATACTTCTCCGCTATGTTGGAAGTGTAAACATCAAAAAGGAACTTATTATCACATGTGGTTGTCCTGCCATAAGGCAAAACAATTTTGGCAAATAATTAAAACACAAATAGAAGAGGACTTCTGGCAGTGACGTTACTGTGACAGGAATGAGGGAAACGAAGCTCCGTCCCTGTAGTTCCAATATTCTTGATTGGAAGCCTTTTCTTAGGCACTATCGACCACGGAGAGGCCGATAGACAAAAGAGGGAACCTCAAGGACCTCGGAGGGACAGCAATCACCCCAAAGGTTCAGAGGAATCCTCCTAAATCCAAACGGGAAAAAACCAGCCAGTTTGGCTAGCCTGAGCGGTGACAACTGATTAGTGTGGAAGCGAAGATCAAACAAAGAAGACATCGGTAAGAATTAAAATAAATAACAAGAATAATGAAGGTATAGCTATAAAGAAACTAAACGAAGTAGGAGAGAGTGAGGCTCCAAGATCGGCAGCTTTATTGCCAGGCAAGCGGCAAGGGAAAAGAGACTGGAGCGGAAATTCAAAACTTACAGTGACAGCGCAATTTTGACAGGTGGCGGAGACGAGTGAAAGCGGAAAGACATTGCAAAATAAGTGGTGGATTACAAAATTACAAAGCAAATTGGTTTTTGAAAAGGAAAGTGTGGAAAATTAGAACTGTGATTTGGCGAGAGACAACGCGATAGTGGGACTTAAAGGAGAAAATAAGACAAAACCGCGGACTGAAACGTATAGTGGACCTTCAATGAATGGCGGATAGAAGACCTGGAAAAAAGAGACTTTCATTTTACAAATAGAGACGGCAGCGAAGTGAACTATAGATAAGAGACATTGTAACTAGATATCCGAAGGATACATTGAATCCAAATGAGACTTTCCTTTCCCTCTCCCTGAAGAAGTGGACTTAAAACAAATCCCTTTAAAACTGTTAAAATTCGAGTGATAAAAGATGGACTGAAGAATGAAGAAAGATCGCGAAAGTAAAATTCAACTGTTTAAACGTGACATAGTGGACATACCTAATTTTTCATATACTTGATAATATATTTACTCAGTGATTGTTATTTATTTTATATATTCAAACATAGACTATATTTACTTAAGTCATAGATATTAATAAATAATTATAGTTATTGAACGACTGATAGAACTATAGCAATAAGTGCCATGTATGTTCTGATAGTTAACTATAGAATTTAGAGTTAGACATTGATACTGTTTAATAATTAGAGTCATTATAGTATATACTAATTAGATGGTTTAATATTGATTTTTTTCTTTCCTTCTACTTTCTATTTCCCCCCCTTACTTACAGGAAGTAATTGGATAGATTTCTATAGAAATATACTGATTAATTGAGATTGCTTTAACTAGAATCACATATATTTATTAGATAGACATTGTTTATCCTGGACTGCATATAAAAATAATTGATAATTGATTGTTTAGAATAAAATAGTGTAATTTACCTCATTATCTGATGTATAAATATTGTATTGAATAGGGATAAATAATAGAGTAATGAATTGTTGAACTATTGTATTTTCCCCCTACTCCTCAACTGATTTATCTAGCCCCTATATAACAATATTTCACCCCTACTTCTCAACTGACTTATCTAACTCTTATATAACGATATTTTTAAGTGAAATTATTATAAACACATAAATTAGCCACTATAAAATAAAAAGGAAGACAATAGGTAAGACTCTCCATATCGTGACTCCTCCTCTCAACCAATACAGTGTATGAGAATTTGGGAAATTGTAAAGCAAAAAATAAAGATGACAACAATAGCCCCATCAACAATAACTAAGACAGGGAAAAAATTAATACCAAGCCAGACAGCTACAATATGTAGCTTTTGTCACCAGCACAACAAAAACAATTGACACAATGCTATCCTCGGACAAAGAAAGAACCTCCACCACATTTAACATGCAAAACATCCAGTCGATCTTAGTTATGCTCCAGGAGGGGATGAACAAGATGCAAGAATCGATAGCAAACAACCACGAGGAAACGAGAAGGAATCACGAAGAATTGAAATCAGAAGTAGGAGAGATAAATGACAACATTAAAAAAATAGATGATAAGATCGAAAAAATCCAGCAAAATATTGTAAAAAATGAACAACAGATTCAGAATATAGAGGTAAAAATGGACCAAACAGAGAAAAAAATTGACAACACGGAACAAAATCAAACAGTATTAAATAGAGAACTGGAGGACTCGATTACCTATTTAGAAATGGAGAAGGCATCTTTCTTCCTATGGTTTCAAAACATCGTAGAAACTAGAGATGAAGACTTGAGACATCTGATGACCAGAATACTAGCAGAAGCTACCCAGAAGGAGAAAGACGAGATCAATATGGAAATCGATGAAATATACAGGGTTCATACAAACTATGCCCGTAGGAACAAATTACCCAAGGAGATCCATATCAGATTTGCCTGTAAAAGAGTGAAGGAAGAGATTTATAAATTAATGAGAGAAGATACAATTAGTTACAAGGGGAAGGAAATAATAACCCTAAAACGGATTCCGAGACGAATAAGAGAACAAAGAAAGAACTACAGCTTCCTAACAACACAACTGAACAAACATAAAATAATGTTTTGCTGGCTGGTGCCAGAAGGAATCTTAGTATCCTGGGACGACAAGAGACACAAAATCAACTCTTTAGAGAAAGCACAAGATTTTTTTGACTCTCATTTTATAGTAGAAGAAAAGCAGGAAACTAGACACAAACCAGAAAATAAAAATCAAGAACATCTTACAGAGGAAGCAGAAAGAGAACAAGAAGAAAAGAGACAAAATGAAAAGGAGAGGATGGAACGAGAAGGAGCCAAGGGGAAAACACAAATGATAACAAGGAACGCAAAAAAACTTGCAATATCAAACAGATAAATAAGGAAAATGGGACAAGAAATAAAGTTGATTTCAATCAACATAAACAGACTAAATTTACCAATTAAAAGAACATACACATTTAAAAAATTACAGAAATTAAATATGGATATCATAAATCTACAAGAGGTGCATATCAAAAGACAACATCAACAGCTACTAGAAAATAAAAGATTAGGAACATTATTCACTTCATTATCGGAACAAAAAAAAGAGGCATCGCAGTGTACATCAAAAACCATATACAAGCGAAACAAATTTATACAGACGGAGAAGGCAGGATATTGATGATTGAAATTAAGATGGAAAACAAAAACATACTATTAATATCAATTTATGCACCGAACGGAAGCCAAAAAGAATATTTAAAAAAAATTCACAATATAATTAAAGAATTGGACTATGAACACATATGTATTATAGGAGACTACAACACAATTGTAGATACAGAAAATGATTATAAAAGTATAAAAAAAAAACAAATTCAGAAAAAAGACACTCCCGGATACTTTTAGAGATATGGCCCAAGAATTACAATTGCAGGATGTATGGAGAGAACTTAACAAAACCAAGAAACAATACACATTTTACTCGAACCCGCACAAATCCTGGTCTAGGATCGACATGGCCTGGATGACAACAGAGTTAAGGAAGGATATAAAAGAAATAGAAATAGAAAATAGAACGTATGGGCAGATCACAACCCAATAACAGTAGTATGGAAAGGCCAACAAAAACAAAAAAGATGGATGATGGATAGAGAGGTTATCAAGGACAAGGAATATATAGAAATGATTAAGAAAGAGATGGACATATTTTTCCAAATAAATAAGAGAGAACAAACATCACTGCAAATCCTATGGGACACTACCAAGGCCTATATAAGAGGATTAACAATTTCCTATAAAGCGAAGAAAAATAGAGATAAACAGCAAAAGAAAGATGATCTACTGACAGAACTTGGGAAATATGAAGAGGAATTACAGAAGGAACCACACAAGAAAACGATCAAAGAAAGAATAAACCTTACCAAACATAATATAAATTTAATAACAACAACAGAAATAGCGAGGAAAATCAAAATGGCCAAACAAAATCAATTTGAATATGCAAACAAAACAGGACGTTGGCTGGCCTATAAATTAAAAAAGGAAAAGGAAAAAAGAACAATATACCAATTACAAGATGAACAAGGACAAATTCAACACAGAAATGAGGGGGGAAAAAAGAATTGCAAAGAATTTTTACCAGAACCTATACACACAGGAAGAAATCCAAGCAGAAGACATAAAGGACTATTTAAGTAAGACCAACATCCAAGAAATAAACGAAACCCAAAGAGAATTACTGAATAAACCAATTTTGATGTTTGAACTAACAGGGGCAAGAAAAAGACAAAAAAATAACAAGACCCCAGGTCCGGATGGTATACCATCGGAATTTTACAAAATTGGACACCACTCAATAGATAACATCTTACTAAGGTTTACAATGAAGCACTCTTGGAAGCCAAAATCCCACAATCATGGACAGAGACAACCATCACATTAATTCCAAAAGAAGATTCGGACCTCGCTCAAATAAAAAACTACAGACCCATATCACTTCTGAACGTCGACTACAAATTATTCACTTTAATAATTTCACAGAGAATGAAAAATATTATTGCTGATTACATCCACCCGGACCAAAACGGATTCATCCCAAAAAGGCAAATTAAAAACAATACAAGAACAATAATCAATACCCTCGAATATTATGAGCAGAAATCGGATGAACAAATGGCATTACTCTTTCTTGACACACAGAAGACGTTCAACAATCTTAATTGGACATTCTTAACACTACAATTAGAAAAAATGAGAGTAGGTGATAAATTCTTAAATATGATTAGGACAATATATTCCAACCAAATGGTGAGAATATGGATAAATGGTGACACAACAGACCAACTTCAAATATCTAAAGGGGTGAGACAGGGTTGCCCCCATCCCCCCTACTATTCATACTAGCATTAGAAGTATTACTGAATGAAATTAGGAAAGACACAGAAATAAAAGGATTAAAAGTTAAAAATCAGGAATATAAACTACAGGCGTTTGCCGATGATGTGGTATTTATCCTAGAACGACCAAAGCAATCGGGAATGAAATTATTAAAGACAATTGAACAATACGGAAAGGTAGCAGGATTGAAAATCAATAAACAAAAAACAAAACTACTAACGAAAAATTTGACGAAGACCCAGGAGAAAGAATTGGAAGATGCATTAGAAATACAGACAACAACAAAAATAAAATACCTAGGAATTTGGCTTTCCAACAAAGTATCAACACTTAAAGAAGACAACTATAATAAACTGACCAAACAAATTCAAAAAGACCTGGATATTTGGAGTAAATTACGACTATCGCTTTTAGGTAAAATTGCCTCAATTAAAATGAATATTCTGCCAAAAATATTGTACCTTTTCCAAGTAATACCAATAAACCAGGGGAAATCATATTTCAAAGACCTCGATAAAATCATATTAAAATACATCTGGCAAGGAAAAAGGGCAAGAATCAAACTGAAACATCTCCAAGATATCAGAGAGAGGGGTGGCCTAGGATTACCGGACTGGCAGATTTACTACAATGCAACATCACTCACCTGGATAAAAGACTGGATAACATTAAAAAACAAACGTATACTAGCATTAGAGGGATTCGACCTGCTGAAAGGATGGCATACATTCTTATGGGAGGAGAAATTCAGACAACATGAACATTTTAGAAAACATTTCATTAGAGAAGCACTTGCAAAAACCTGGACAGAAATAAGGAAAAACCACTATGACAAAGTTCCGAGGTGGATCTCAACCATGGAGGCCCAAATATATCCAAATACAATGGATATAGACAAGATGAGAACATACAATGAATTGCTGAATAATGAAGAAATGAAGACAAGAGAGGAGCTGAAAGAACAGGGTACAGACATTGATTGGTGGCTGTATTTACTAATAAAATCAAGATACAAAATGGACATGAAAAAATTTGGAATCCAAAAAGAACAGAATGAATTGGACAAAATTTTATTGGGATGACAAATTAATAACCAAAATTTATAATTATTTACTAAAATACAAATTAGAGGAAGAAGTGGTAAAAGAGAATACGTGGGTGAAAAATTTCGGATATAATATTGAAATTGATAAATGGGAAAAAATATGGAAAGTAAATACCAAACTGACAATGTCTGTATCCTATAAGGAGAATACATACAAAATGTTCTACAGATGGTATCTTCCTCCCGCACACTTGGCAAAGATGTTCCCCAATACTACATAGGACTGTTGGAAATGTAGAACACACAAGGGGACATTATATCACATGTGGTGGTCATGCCCAAAGGCAAAAAAATTCTGGAAAATGATTCAAAAACAGTTGGAAGAAATTACCACCCAGAGAGTGCCATTAAGACCAGAAACTTACCTATTAGGAATACTAATGAAACATTATGAAAAGGAAATACAATACTTGATAATCCATATTCTGACAGCCGCAAGAATTACGTATGCACAAATGTGGAAATTGGAAGAGACGCCATTAGAGAATAAAATAATACAAAAAGTAATGGAATGTGCGGAGATGGATAGGCTTATTAAAGAAATACAGGATAAGGAAGACACAGAATACTATTTAACTTGGCAACGATGGTACGATTGGCTAGAGAAAAGGAAAGTACAAGAAACGACCAAATAGGACAGGAAGGGAATACCAACAAAGGAAACCAAAATTAAGAAATAATCTTAAAATATCGTTATATAATGAAAGATGTAGATATATATATACATATATATAGAAACATAAAATACCGAAGTATTTTTCTTTTTTCTTAAGTTTCAAGTTATAAGACTTGATTTTAATGTATAGTTAGTTCATGTTATGTATTGTATGTATGAATGTCTTTGTTTGTTTAATAAAATTTTTTTTAAAAAACACAAATAGAAGAAATTATAAATCAACAAATAGAAATGAGGCCAGAAACTTTCCTACTGGGAATAATTACCAGGTCATATGGAAAAGAAATAACATACTTAATTATTCACATAATTACAGCAGCATGAATAGTTTTCACCCAAAACTGGAAAAACAATGACATACCATCAGAAAACAAGGTGATTAGAAAAATTATGGAGTGTGCGGAAATGGATAAGCTCACAACGGAGATACAAGAAAAAGATGAAACAGAATATTACTTAGTCTGGGAGAAATGGTATAAATGGTTGGAGGAGAAAAGGGGGAAAAGGGGGGGGACAAAAGAAAACTAAACAATGGTTAAATTAAGTGGAGGAATATGGAAACAAATGGGAAGATATAAAAATTGTGGAAAGGAAATTAGGTACCTGTTTATGTTAAATGTAAATAAAATATTTAGATTAAGAGAATATATTATAACAGTATATATATATATATAATATACTAGAAATATATATATATAAGATATATTAAGATAAGAAAGAGAAAATGTATAAATATGGATTACTGATGTGAAGATGTTGAAAAGAAGACGATGTAAATATCTGTTTTTGTTTGTTTTTTTAAAAAAACTGTTTAATAAAAATTATTGGGAAAAAAAGAAAAGAAAATACCAATATGGTTATCTATAATGGAAGCATTAATACATCCAAATATTATTAATATGGGGACTATTCTTAGACATAAAGATATACTAACAGATAAGGGGAAATTGAAAAAGAAACAAGAAATAGAAGAACAAGGGATTGAAATTGATTGGTATACGCAATTACAAATACAAACAAGATATGAAAAAGATGCTAAATTATATGGTTTTTACTTGGAAATGACAGAGCTGGATGAGATACAGGAACAGATGAGAAAATGATTGAAAATTATATAATTACTTATTGAGTATTAAACTAGAAGAAGAACAGGTAAAGGAAACAATGATAGCATGGGCTAAGAATTTTTGATATACAACTGAGTTAGACAAATGGCAGCAAATATGTCCACAGCATATAAAGAAAATCAATATAAAATGTTTTATAGATGGCATATGGCACCTGAAAAATTGGCAAAAATGTTTAAAGATAAATCAGCTAAATGCTGAAAAAGCCATCAGATACCAGGATCGTATTATCATATGTGGTGGACGTGTTCAGAAGCAAGTAACTATTGGATTAAAAGTCGAACATGGCTAGAGGAAATGATACAACAATGTATTGATTTAAAACCTGAACTGTTCCTATTGGGTATCTCACCCGAGAAATATAGTAAAGAGAATACTTATTTGATTATACATATTGTAATTGCAGCAAGAATTGTATTTGCACAAAATTGGAAAGCAGATAAAATCCATTTAGAGGGAGAAGTAATTAAGAAAATATTGGAATGTGCAGAAATGAATATATTAACATTGGTAATTAAAGAAAAGGAAGACTCAGAGTATTTTAAAGTATGGGGGCAATTATATCAATGGTTAGAAAAGCTATATGTATATATAAATCTAGTTAATTGATGAATTAATATAAAAATAAGAAAATGAAAATGAAAATATAAAGGTATGATAGAAATATAATATGAAAATGATGGAGGAGGGAGTAGAAGACACAAAATATGTACTTAGATGAAACACTGAACGAATAAGGAAATATTGTTTGTTTGTATGTTTGTTTAAAAAAATAATAAAAAACTTTTTAAAAAAAGATCAGACAGGTATTCTCTTGCTAATTTTTTTTGCTTATTTTAACTTTTATTTCCAGTCTGTTTTTTACAGTTATGTTTCTGGTAGGCTGGGCTATAGTTTCTTTTTGCATGAAGACCTATGCAAAGAATGAGTTAAGCAGCTCTGCTTTCTCTCTGTTGTCTGTTACTTCCTTGCCATCTTCTTTCTTTAGTGGACTGACTGTTTCCTTGATTTTTTTTCTTCTTATTTATATGTTGGAAGAAACGTTTTTGGTTATCTTTGACTTTTGTTTCACATCTTTTTCGTTCAGAGCCTTTGCTTTCCTGACTTCATCTTTGCACATTCAGGCTGTCTGCTGATATCCTTCCTTAGTTATGTGTCCCTTTTTCCATTTTTTGTACTTGTCCTTTTTTTTTTTTTTAAAAAAAATAATTTATATGCCGCCCTTCTCCAGAAACTCAGGGCGGCTTACAATGTGTTAAGCAATAGCCTTCATACTTTTTTGTATATTTATACAAAGTCAGCTTATTGCCCCCACAATCTGGGTCCTCATTTTACCTACCTTAGAAAGGATGGACGGTTGAGTCAACCTTGAGCCTGGTGAGATTAGAACTTGCAGTAATTGCAGGCAGCTGAATGTTAATAACACTGCTTTAGTCTGCTGCGCCACCAAGCTCTTTCAATTTGTCAGAAAGATCTTTGTGCAGCCATGCTGATTTCTTCTTGGATTTCTTGTTTTTCTTTCTCAGCAGTATTGCAGTGACATGGGCTTTTATGATTGTATTTTTCAAAGTTTCCCCAAGATTCTTGAGTCGTTTTCCCCTTTAGGACTTTCATCCAAGGAATATTTCCCAAGTTCTGGGTTTAATAAACTTCTGGGTTTATTAAAATCAGCTCTTTTAAAATCTAGGACTCTGGTATCATTTTGTTCTACTGCTTGTGTTTGCTTGTATAGTACTTGAGTTTGCTTGTATAGTACTGCTTGTATAGCAAGTGCCTATACTCAAATTTGCAAGTTGCAACTCTATTGATTTCAGCAAAAGAAGACTTGATGTTTCATAGACCCCAGATGTAAATATTATACATTGCTTGTTAACTTAGTGGTAGAAAAATCATATTATTGATCAGCTGGAAGTTAATTATAGGCATAGGAAATTAAGTCCATACCAAGTAAATCATATCTTTACCTATCGTCGCTGTAGGTGGGAGAGCTGTCTTCAGGGGTTTTTTTAGTTAGTTGGGCTACGTTGATCCTACTTGACCCTTAGCCAAATCCTTCTATTCCACAATGACAGGTCCTCCCAATACGATCCATTCCTTCCTATAGACTTGGCCCTTTCCCCCAGATACAAGCTGAAACATGACAAAGAATATGTGTGTTCTTTGCTAAAGGATGATACTAGATCCCTTTAAATTAGGAAGTCTGATACTTGCAAATCTTTAGGTATAAAACTTTCACCTCTTGATTAAATATAATAAAAACATAAATTGGGATATGCAGACAGAAGGTAAAAGAGATTTTGTTTTTGTTTTTCCTGAGAATTATATTGAATACATTTCTTAAAGCTTATAAATGAACATGGAAAAGTTATAAGCATTAGCTGATAGTACTTCCAGTCATATATAATTGTACATTAAGTTTTCAGTTCAATAATCAGCAAGGTAAAATTAATATTTTATATTTAGAAAGACTTATACTGTTGTTTATGTTGGCCTTTACTCATTACTGATTATGATTTTATTAGACAAGCAATCTTCTCTGCATGCTTTTCTTGTCACTTGGGTTTTTATAGTGTATATATAGTTTAATATACGTACAGTATATTAGAGGTATATGAGTGTGGTGAAGCATACAAAATCTTCAGATTATTTCAAGCCCCTTCCTGTTTTTTAAAAAAATAATTCCTAGAGGTGTGATAAATGCTATTTCAAGTTTTAGAAATAAATTCTTATTATTTTGACCATCACCTTTGAAAATCACTAAAAGTGGCTTCACATTTTATGAAGCCATTTTCTCTTTATTGACAGACAATAAAGATTAGTGTACATTAATCAAAGTTTAGCCTTTTGAAATAGCAAAAATAATTTGTGTAAAATTTCATTAGTCTCCAACTTATAAACTATTCTTTTTGTAGTTTCATAGGCTTTTAAATAGTGCAGAGAAAATGATTCCATTAAAAATATCCTAAAATGATGTGATTGCCATATTTTATAGTGGTCAATCCAAGAATCTAAAGTTACATGCTGCTGTCAGTTTAATTTCATGTAAGACCCAGAATCAAAGAGTTCAACTCTCTGGAAAGATCTATTTGTTTCCTTCCACAGACAAGATGAAAAAGAAAAAAACAGTATCAGAGAAAGAATGGGAAATGTTATGAAAAACTTTTGGTTCTGTGCTGTCCACTACCTCTGCTGGAAGAAATATCCAGGTCCAGTTCCACGCCAGGAAAAAGGCGCTGGAAACAAAATGGAGGCTGATTGGAAAGAAAGTTGGTTTATTGATGAACAGAACCACAGTGTGCAGTTCTGGGACAGCTGACAAAATGGAGTTGAGAGTGGGTGGGTTTTATAACATCTGGATTCCTATGGGGTCATGTAGGGGTCATGGCTGGTTCTATAGGCAAAAGGGGAAATGCAAATCCTAGGTGTTTGTCTGAGCTAATATTGTCAATCTTTGGCTTGCCTAATTGTGTTGCTTATCTGGAGTTTCTGTCTCACCCAGTCTTTCTGAATAGATTATCAAATCTGCATTTCTAAAAGCTGGCCCCCTCAGTTTTTGCTTGGGGCAGGGAGACTGGGGCTGGTTTCTGCCTCCCTTAAGATTTTTTCCCCCATTTCTCCTTTAGGGGAAATATTCTATCCTGCCTTTTTTAATATTCCTCAAAATATTTCATTCTCTAAGAGAGTGGGAGGGTGCAGACTTTCTACACCTCAACACAGCTTCAGCCTTTGTTCCAAGACTTGGAGGGCCAAGCCCTGTGATAGAAGATCATGAAGAAGCCACAGTTTTGCAAATTAAGCTGACTTCCAATTTGGGATCAGGTAGTATAACTGCTTAGTAAATAACTTCCTTATTTCTCTGCCAGTTTGCATTAGACCTCAATTCCTTTGCTTATTTCTCTTCTGCAGTAGCTAGTAAAAAGAGAGGAGAGATTAGAAAGTGGTTAATTTAGAACCCATGCAAATTATAAGACAACTGATGTATAAGACAACTGACAACTTATCATAAATGCCAAGGCAAATTTAAGAGGTTTTGGAAAAGAAGAAAGCCTCTTAGTCATGAGCCATGAATTCCTTATAGCACTTTTGACACTTCCTGAAATTTATAGTCAACAAGATGATTCAGCCAGCTGCAAGCTCTCCAGCTAACTTTTAAATACTGCCATGCTCCAGTAGCTGTATTTCTTTTTCCATTATCAGGAACAGGGTTTTAGATGCTAGTTTTGAAGAACCTGGTATTAGATTCTGACATCTCAGACAACATAATAACTTCATCAGTAAAACAGTAGAACAAATAAGTGAGCTAAGGAACTATCATTGATTGTTACAAAGCCTTATCAAATATTATTGGGCACAGCCTGCAATAATCAAATAATATGTGCAGTGCCATGCATTCTATAAATTTCACCTAAAGTAAGTAAGTAAGTAAGTAAGTAAGTAAGTGAGTGAGTAAGTAAGTAAGAAAAGTCAATGTGGATATGAAATTATGTTTGGGTGTGTGTTCTCATTTCTATAATGTCACATAAAAATCAATAGTGACTCATCGATACACTAAATCAATGTCATCACCAGCACTCCTGATATTATTTGAGGCAGTCTTTGTTAATATTGAAGTGCAGTTGGCTAGCACTGATGCTTCCATGGAATCGTTTCTCAGCCTTGTCAACTTGAAGATGTCAGGACCAACTCCCAGAATTCCCCAGCCAGCTGAGCTAAGATGGCTGTGGAATTCTGGGAGTTGAAGTCCAAACATCTTCAAGTTGCCAAAGTTGAAAACCACTGATCTATAGCATTGTAGTTGAGAAGCAAGCTACACATTGAACCTTATAATATTTGCCAATGTACCCCATCCTAAAATTTCAATTTCAAATTCTTACTTCAACATCTAATGAGCAATCATAGAAAAGAAAATGGGAGATGCACACATACTGCCTGCTTATCTTTTCCCAGGTGTTCTCTGATCCATATTTAAAATTCACAGTGAGCCATGATGCATCCAACAGAGACCCACTGGTATCAAATGCCGACACTGGAACAGGCATCAGTTCCACTGAAGCCTTCAGTTTTATGGACGTTGATAATAATGAACATCCTGGTAAGGCTAAGGAGAGTTAAGATAATCTACAGATCTAAATTTCTCTTCAATATTCTGTCTCCAGTATTTCCCTCTGCATCATATGAGGACCATATTACAATAATAGGGGACAGCAGGGACTGTGGAAATTGGGATCGTAGAAAACACTCAGGAGCATAGAAGAATCCAAGGCAGATGCATAAACAAACATCTTGAATGTATTTAATCATGTAACAAAACATTAACTATTTACAAAGGCTTTCTTAATGTTCATTTTAGTATGGGGGCACACAGCATGTGTGACCACCCTGATCAAAGATCATCTCTCACTGAGAACAAACGTAAGAAGAGAGCTTGGTGGAAAGGTTAGAAGGGGTTTTATACTCAGTGTAAGCCCCTCCTTTCCACAAAGGGGTGGAGACACTTTCTGCCTCCACTAGTGTCTGAATGACACATGTGCCAATGGCTTGCAAATACTTGACAGGGACAGTGATTCCATACATTCTGAAGTAAAGGTGTGATCTTTTCAGATATGAAGAATTAAACAAATTCCTGTACTATTTGTTAGGTAACAGGATCACTAGATCAGAGGGAAAAATATGGTACTTCTTGATTATACAATTATTTTCTGTTATCTGGTAGAGTTCTAGCTTTTTTCATCTCTTTAATTTCTATTCTTCACAAAAAATGAGGGTAGGAGTGGTGGATACATTATATACAGCTATTTTTTATGACAGACAAAAATGATTTTGTACTTTAATGAGACTCTCTATTATAGAAAATCGCCTTCTTGTTACAAATCCTCTACAGATTTCTGAAGGAGGTATTTGCCTTGTTTTGCTTTTAAGGCAGTTTGTTTAGTTTAAGTGAATTAGAAGTTAGAAGAACAGAGTTGGAAGGGACCTGGAGGTCATCTAGCCCAACCACCTGCATAGGCAGGAAACCCTACACCACTTCAGACAAATTATTATCCAACATCTTCTTAAAACTTCCAGGGTTAGAGCATTCACAACTTCTGGAGGCAAATTGTTCCACTGATTAATTGTTCTAATTGTCAGGAAATTTCTCCTTAGTTCTAAGTTGCTTCTCTCCTTGATTAGTTTCCACCCATTGCTTCTTGTCCTACCCTTGGGTGCTTTGGAGAATAGCTTGATGCCGTCTTCTTTGTGGCGGCCCCTGAGATATTGGAACACTGCTATCATGTCTTCCTGGTCCTTCTCTTCCCTAGACTAGCCATGCCTAGTTCCTGCAACTGTTCTTCATATATTTTAGCCTCCAGGCCCCTAATCATCTTTGTTGCTCTTCTCTGCACTCTTTCTAGAGTCTTCACATCTTTTTTTACATCGTGGCAATCAAAACTGAATGCAGTATTCCAAGTGTGGCCTTACCAAGGCATTATAAAGTGGTATTAACACTTCACATGATCTTGATTCTATCCCTCTATTTATGCAGCCTAGAACTGTGTTGGCTTTTTTGGCAGCTGCTGCACACTGCTGGCTCATACCGTATATACTCGAGTATAAGCCGACCCGAATATAAGCCAACCCCCCCAATTTCACCCCCAAAACTGGGAAAACTCATTGACTCGAGTATTAGCTGGGGGTGGGAAATGCAGCAGCTACTGGTAAATTTCAAAATAAAAAAAGACTGGTCAAAAGTGCGAGGACCTGTCAGAAATCACTTTTTTCAGCCCTCTGGGTAGTCCTTTTGTGCATATGGACTACTCAGAGGGCTGAAAAAGTTATTTTTGACTGGTCCTCGCACTTGTGACCAGTCCTCGAACTTATGACTGTCCTCACATTTTACGTTTTTGCCCTATCTTGTCACCATGGTGAAGAGAAGCAGCTGTGAAATGAGTGACATGGTTGTTAAGAATGCTGCACGGGCATAAATGTGAGGATGGTCATAAGTGTGAGGACCAGTCAGAAGTGTGAGGACCTGTCAGAAATGACTTTTTTCAGCCCTCTGAGTAGTCCCTAGACACATATATCACATGACCAGCTAGCCATGCCCACCCAGTCACTGGCTTGATCTAATTTCAGGCAAGTTGAAGCCTCTGTTAAGAGATACCAGGGCTGGGCAAATGTGGCCCTTTTACAACCTGTGGACTTCAACTCCCAGAATTCCTGAGACAGCCAAGCTGGGAGAACCCACTAGCTAGCAGCCAATTACAAGAAGGCTAGTTAGCAGCCAATTACAATCAGCTCGCATCTCAAGCTCAGTGCACATGGAATCTCCGGTGAGGATTTCTTTATTTCTTTCTCCCTTTAAGCCCCCCCCCCCCGCCCATTTTTGCTTCCAGGGGGCTGCAGAGAGTCTTGCTAGGCACCCCTAGCAAGACCCCTTCCTAGGCATTTTTTTTCGTGACCCGAATATAAGCCGAGGAGGAGTTTTTCAGGCTGAAAAATGGGCTGAAAAACTCGGCTTATATTCGAGTATATATGGTATTTAAATGGTTGTCCACTAAGACTCCAAGATCCCTCTCACAGTTACTACTATTGAGCAAGGTACCACATATACTGTACCTGTGCATTTTGTTTTTCTTGCCTAAATATAGAACCTTACTTTTTTCACCATTGAATTTCATTTTGTTACATAGTGCCCAATGTTCAAGTCTGTCAAGATCCTTCTGTATCTTAAGCCTATCTTCTGGAGTGTTGGCTATTCCTGCCAGCTTAGTGTCATTTGCAAATCTGATGAGTTCCCCATCTATCCCCTTGTCCAAGTCATTGATGAAGATGTTGAAGAGTACTGGGCCTAAAACAGAGTCTTGGGGTACTCCACTGCATACTTCCCTCCATGTAGATGCAGTTCCATTGAGGACTACACGTTGAGTGCGGTTGGTCAGCCAGTTACAAATCCATCTGGTGGTGATGATGTCTAACCCACATTTTTCTACTTTATCTAGTAGTAGGTTATGGTTTACTTTATCAAATGCTTTACTGAAGTCCAAGTAAATTATATCGACAATATTCCTCTAGTCCACTAATTTTGTCACTTTGTCAAAGAATGCAATAAGTTTAGTCTGGCATGATCTGTTTTTGACAAACCCACGTTGGCTTTTGGTTATTACTTTACTTGCTTCTAGGTGTTCACTGATTCATTGCTTGATTATCTTTTCCAGAATCTTCCCTGGTATTGAGGTCAGGCTGATAGGTCTGTAGTTTCCTGGATCTATTTTTTTCCTTTTTTGAAGATGGGAGCTACATCAACTAAATCTAAGTATATTATGTCCACAGTATTTTGCTGGTCTATTAATTTAGTCACTGTGTTGAAGAATTGGTTCCTTACCATTTTCTATTATCTTTGAACCAACAAACTATCTCTTATTGTGAATCAGTATAGGTTACCTAAACTTTACCAGTAATATAGAAGAAAGCAATATGATCTATTTTAAATTAAAAGATTCACTATTTCCCATTGGTTTCACTGACTGCAGATAATGGGGATTGAAGTCCAAAATATTTTTAAGATACCAAGTTGTCTAATCTATTATTTTCTACTACACATGGCTAAAAGTTTTATTAACTTTTTGTATAGTATTCATTCAGTCTATAATTCCCTGTCTTACAGATTAGAGATAACATTAAGAACTCCTGATCTGATCTACACCAAGTTGAGAATAATGAAACGTTTTGATGTTATTCAGGAATCAGCAAATTGCTATTTGGATTTAGTTCAGGTGCAAATCTGACTAATTGATTCATAATCAAATCCACATATCTATCTATTATTATGTGGATCTAAAGTAAAGGTAAAGATTTTCCCTTTCCAGTCATGACCAACTCTAGGGTGTGGTGTTCATCTGTTTCTTAACTGAGGGACTGTTGTGTCTTCGGCTCCCGAGCCCGGACCTCCGGAGGAGGAATCCTCCGAAAGTGAAGAGGAGGGGGCAAGGGACTCCTCCCCTGGCCCGTCTGGTTTGGCACCACCCCAGGCCCCAGCTGAAAGCCCTGTGGAAGAAAGCTCCTCTGAGTCAGACGATAATGAGGAGAGGGAGTGGATTAATCCCAGGTGGCGATGATCAGAGAGACGGGCTCAGCAAAGGAGTGGGTGGGGCCGAGCACGAGGTGATGAGTCACAAAGCCAATGCCCCACAAGGTATAAAAGGAACTGACCTTACCTTGTTGGCTTTTGTGATGAACAAAGTTTTACCCTGACTGCTTGTGTCCTGAAATACTGCAGCAGCGAAGCGTTTTCTTTGAAGCTCGTATTGGATATAAATACTTGGAGCCTTATCAGGGACTGGCCGTGGCAACTCAAAACAACAGCTGTCGTTATCTCTCCCGGGCTCGCTGCCAGCTCGTTGTTTATGGATGGTAAATAAACAACTTCTGAATACTCCTGTTCGAGTGTGTGTGCTTGTCTGGGCTTCTGAAGCAGGGAGGGGACAGAACAGGGACCCAGCACTGTCCAAAGACATTTCCACGGTCATATGTCCAGCATGACTATACACAGAATGCTGTTACCTTCTTTCCAAAGAGGTACCCATTTATCTACTCCCATTTGCATACTTTCGAACTGCAAGGTGGGCAAGAGCTGGGGCAAGTAACAGAAGCTTGCCCCATCACTGGACACTCAGGTCTCAAACCCAGGCTGTTAGCTTTCCACGTGACAAACTCAGTGACTTTAACTGCTGAATCATCACATCTCCTATCTGGATCTAGTTAAACTGTAATCAACAATTTGTGCCATGGGGGAAAAATGGCAGACTTTTGGCTTTATTTTACGGATCATCTTGGTCAAGATGGCAGCTGGTAATTTTCTTATACCGTCCAAAATCAGACTTCTATCAAAAAACACCCCCCTCCCAAAAATATCCATTAGGTTAAGGTCCTAAAATAGTTAAATATATTTGAAGAATAGATTTTGACACTAATAAAAGTGAAATACAGGCTTGATAACATAAAGTCTCCAAATAAATACAAAAAGGACATAAACCTGGAAAAACCAGCATTCATAGAAATATTCCTACAAGAATAAAATGCAGTTTCTGGGTAAAAAGAAAGCCACATCTCCTGCAACTTCCATAAATAACTCACTGCCAGCTTGTAAACAATAGAGATGCACAGTATGAATGTCAAAGATGCCTTTATATGTCATAAAGCCACTCAAAAGTGCACTTCCTGCAGCAAAGCTGACTGTGAGCTTTGATATGCAGGAAAAGAAACTACTAAGCTGAGGTCATCACTTAGTAGAAAACAATTTCCCTCATACAGAGAAGCAGACTCACTGCTGTGCTTCTGAGATAGAAAGAATGGGTTTAAGAAACAAGACTGCATAATATCAGCTTTGAAGGGGGAAAGAAATCTTGTGCACACCTTGAGAATGACCTGAATTGGGCACAAAATAAATGACTTAGCTTGGAATAGCCAGAAGAAATTGGCATGCCTCAGGGGCAAGGTTCAGAATTGTGGCTATTTATACTTTTTCTAAGCAACTGATAAAATGCTTTCCTTTTCTTTAACTGAACCATTTCCACAGAATCTTGATGCTCCCTTTATGAACTGTCATGGATAAAAATGGATTTGGAGCTATAGATGACACAGAGACAGATACACTTAGGACACAGCAACCAAATTGCTGGTCCCAGCTGTTTCTTAAGCCAACTTCAAAGAATCTAGTTCAGATTGCAGTAGATTGCCAATGAAGCTAGACTGGTGCTCAGTTTTGACCCGTCCCAAAGATGCTTTTTCAAGAGGCAACTGGACTTTCTGGTTTTTCTTTGAAGATGTTCTGCTTCTCATCCAAGAAGCTTCTTTGTTGAATAACCACACACAGAAAGGTTGAGGATAAATGTGGTAACTTTATTGCCTTACATAGTGACACTATTACCTTCAAGTTACAGTGTACTTGGCAGCATAACATTGGCTCACAGAATCTTCCAGGTAACTAAAATCTTTGGTTAACCATTACTGCTTGCTTAAGCACTTATAATGTTTAGCTATAGTTAAAGTCTAACACACATCCCACTTCCTCTCCTCTTGTTTACAGATTTAGGGTCTTTTTAAAAATTTATTTATATTTATGTGCCGCCCTTCTCCGGAGACTCAGGGCGGCTTACAATGTGTTAAGCAATAGCCTTCATACTTTTTTGTATATTTATACAAAGTCAGCTTATTGCCCCCACAAACCGGGTCCTCATTTTACCCACCTTAGAAAGGATGGAAGGCTGAGTCAACCTTGAGCCTGGTGAGATTAGAACTCGCAGTAATTGCAGGCAGCTGGATGTTAAATGCTGCCTTATTTTCTAATGCCATATCCTGGAGCCTATGTGCATGTAACCTTCCTTATCTGAGGTTTGCCATCCAAGATAGGAAAATTCCTGCATGTCTGCAGACTCCTACATGTCCTCTCTTTTTATTTAATTTTGAGGGAACAAAGATTTTTGTATATATCGCATTTGGTGAGGAGGCAGAGAAAGAGGGGCAGGACAAAACATAGCAATTAACGACGGAATACACTGAATGAAACAACAGCAAGCAACTAACATAACAATAATAATCACAGCATAAAAAAACAACTGCTTAAGCCAGGACCAATCAGGAAGCCAATTGGTCAACCGGTCAAAAGGAGAGGAAATAGCATGAACATTATTCTGAAAATATGATTGGAGTTTAGCAAGTCCATCTTCAATGGTTTTGTTCAAAGAGTGAAAATGAACAGTCTACTCCTCTTAAACCTGCTATGGTTGAGAAATACTGATTTAGATTATTATAGTCACTGATTGCCCATCGCTTTTTTTCCGGCTTTTTCCATCTATACACAGCAGACAAGTCACCTAGCTTCTGCAGGGACCAGCCTGTGCATGTCTGCTTTTTTCTTTGGGGAATTATTTTCTTCTCATTACCTCATTGCCTTTATTTTCCCAGATGTTTACACATTTCATCTCCATCCTTCTCTACATATCTCTTTGATACTAACTCAGATCTTTTTTCCCTTTGTACTATCATCATTGCTCTGAAAATGCAATAATTGAAGCAATAGTGACTAGATTATTCTTTCATTGCTGTAATCCTTTGAAAGTCCATGGAAACTATGGAGCAAAGAACATAGTTCAATTTCACCTAAACAAACAAGCATTGTTCCAACATGCAACTGAACTGTGTAAAGGGAAATAAAGCTTCTGGGGGTAGGAGAGGTAAAGCAAGGGGATCATGTTTTGCCAGCCTGGCCCAAATTAAAAGAAGTCCACTGGCAGATATAAGGGTTCCAAGTTTGAGGATAGTTGCAATGATTATATTTTCATGAAAAAAATTAAAGACAAACCTGAAGGAGGGTGCATCTGAAAAAAAACTATAAAGATAAAAGTACAATTATGTAAGTTTATAACTTTACAAAGGAAAATTCAAGAGCAAAACTAAGAAAAACTTTACAAAATGCATATCAATCAAATAAAACATCATTGTAAATTTATTTTTAAAAGGCAATTCAATTTCTATATTCGTCATGTAAGTGTAGAAGATGCATTAAGTGGTATCATTTGTAAACTAAAAAGTAAAATTACCAAAATAAAATCAAAAAAGTGTTTTTGAAAAATAAATAAATCTAAAATAAAAGGTTGTCCTTTATAATAAAGAACATACAATCACTCTAAGGATAATCCAATGATTTAATGTGCCATCATTGGATCATCCATAAGGTTATTTTTTAAAAAACAACAACAACTGCAAAGAACAAGTTTCAGCAATCAATCATTGAACATGCTGGACTGGAGTTGCAATTGCTTCTAGAGAGGAACAAAGTAGAAGAGAACATCTATACTGAAAGGCTTATGGCGGCACAGGTCAGAAAACAGAAGTTTTGAATCGAAGCTGGAAAATACTATATGGGAACATTTGCAGTGGGCTGGGAGTAGGAGAAAGACAACATTGTCTGTTTCTGCACTCAAAAAGTGATGATTGTCCCATACTGGTAAAGAGCTGAGCACAAAGTATAGATTTTCACATGATGGCATAGATATTGATATTACATACACAGTATATATAGTATATGTCAGATCCCTATCGTGATACTGCCATTTCTGTGGGGAGGGGGGAGCTGTATCATTTTTTCATTTATTACCCTCTTCCTGTTTCCTACATATCCTGTAATCCCTTAGTTTATAACTCTAGCTCTGACGCCTATCTGCCCTGTGCTTTGATTTACCTTTGGGGAATATGTAAGGGGGGAGGGCCGTCTCTTTTGTCTCTGAAGCCTCCTGAAAGAAGGGCCTGGGAACAGTTCAGATATTGGTGGTGGGCCCCCAAATTGCACTAAATCTTCCTCCCTAACGATTCCTCCAACTGCGACTTCAGCATAGGTTTGTATCTGCTTTCCATCTTTCTCTTGTTGTAACATCTCCTTTTTCTTTCTACCCCCACCCCCCCGGTGAGGGTGGGTATCCAGCCTTTAAGACATTGACATAAAAATCTTTTGCCTTCCAAGGTGTGTTTAAGCGATATCTTTCTCCACCATAATTCACTATTAGACCAGTTGGAACATCCCATCTGTACAGAACTTGTCGATTTCTCAATTCATTTACCAAGAATCCAAAGTCCTTTCTATCTCTTAACATCTTGGGAGGAATCTCTTTCAAAACCACTAATTCTTGTCCATCCACTTGAACCTTGTTCCTGTAGGAAGCTTGTAAAATGTCATTTCTGATCCTCCTGGTTGTGAAGGAAATCACCACATCTCTTGGCAACTGCCTTTGTCTTGCCACACAAGAATTGACCCTGTAAATTTTGTCAATTTGAATTGCTACGTCTTCTGGTCTTTCTTTGATTATCATTACCAAAGCTTCAGCACAAATATCCCTTAAATTTTCACGACTATTTTCTTTTAGCCCTCTCAGTCTCAAAGCAAATTCCATAGATCTGTATTGTAACATAACCATGTCATCATCCACCTTCTCTGTTTTAGTCACAATTTCTCCTACTTTATTTTCCAAATTCAAATTAGCTTCATTAATTTCTTCTACTCTCTCCTCCAACTGAACAAGGTGTTTTGCCAACCCTGAAACTGCTAGAATAATATCTTCTCTTATTTCATTATGCTTTTCTTCCACAACATCTTTAATTGCTTTTATATCTGCTGCAAATTCTTTAAGTTTCCCATCCATAATTACTGTTTGATCATTCATAGCTGCAGTTTGATTATTCATGGCTTCTTTTATAAATTCTTTAAGGTCTTGTAAAGAAACCTCCTGGCTCTGTGAGTCCACCGGAAATTGTGCTTTCTGTGTCACTACTGATACTATTGGAGAGCCTCCTCCACTTTTAGGAACTACTGACTTAACTTGTTTAGAAGCCATCTTATACTAGAAAAATCTTTTCCCCTTTAGCAGCCACAAGGTCTCTTAAACAGTTTTCAAACAATTTTCAGAAATAGAAATAGTTTGTAATTTATCAAGCAAAATAGTTTTTCCTCCACCTCTTCCAAACTCTCAGTCCAGCAGCTTTAATCACTCTCAAAGCGTAAATCTCAAAAGACACTTTCGTTTCTAACTTTCACTTTCACGCCCACAACAAAGGCACCATCTTCCAGCCTCTGACTCAAAGAGATACAGTTAGAAACATTGTAAACTCGGAGCTAAGCATTGATACTTGCAAATTGCTTGTTCTCCTGCTTCCGCTCTGTCTGCTCTTGAAGTCAATCAATCTCACTTTGACAGCTGAATTGGTCGCGACATCTGGCTCTGTTTAAACAGAGTCGTCCTGGATCCGGAGCTTCAGTGGGCTAAGCGGGGAGCTCTCACCCTCCAAGCCCCTGGAGTTATTCCAGGGGCTTTTGGGGAGCTCTACCCACACCCACTGGCTCTCCTTTCCTTCTTCTCCTGATGGAGAGGTTTCCAAGCCGCCAAACAGCCGATTAGCGCTGTTTGAGCGGCTTTAACGCGATCGCGGGGCTGGCGGTCCGTTAAGACCGTCCGCAAAGCTGGCAGTGCCAACCAGAAGTCTTTTTTTTTTTTTAATTACACACAATGAGCCCTGGGACTTCTACTCATGAGATCACCAGTGCAACATATCTTTCTTTACTGGGCAACTGGGCAGCATCATTTCTGAGTCACAGTCAGGGCTTTGATTTTGGATATCATGTTTTCTGCTATCTCTTCAAGTGAGGGAATTGCCTGAGGAGGATTGCCCCCTCCCCCATGGAATTAGCAGGAAGATATGACTACTTGGGCTTTTAGTGCCACAGAGCAAAAATCAACCTACAAGAAGCTTTGTGGAGGTAAGTGAAGGGAATAGTTTCAGTCTAATTCTGAATGGTATGTCTGTGTGTGCATGTGTATGCAGCTATTTTTACAATATAGGCAATGCAAATATTTTGGATATATTTCCCCTCCCCACCAGACAGAAATCTAATGTGTACATAACTTGCTGTGGCAACCACTCCCAAATACAATTCTTACAATAAACTGATTACAATATAAATTAGACAAGAAAGAAAACCTTATAATGAATTTCCACCCTCCCCCATAGTCTTTCCAGCTGTCTTCTGGGGATTGAAAAGAATCTTTTGGTCTTTACTTGTCCAGCTCAGGGTCTTTTCTTTCATATCTGCTGGGTAGCATGCTTGGTGGTAAGGCTGGTCAGTCAGGCTTGGGAAAGTCTGCTCCACTCTGGTTGCTGTGATGACTTTCAGTGGAGGCTAGATTCAAACTCAATTCCTGGTTCAAACAGATGGAAGGTCTCCTCTGGAGGATCCATGTGCTCTGCTTCCACAGTTGCAAAGTCATTTGTACAGGGCTGAAAGACCTGAGAACAGGGTCCCCTCCCCCCTTTTGTGGGTAATCTTCCCAGGAAAGGCATTGTAACAGGATTAGAGATGGGGGGGTTAGATAGCTTGCAAGCAGAGTTTTAAAAGAAACAACAACACATCAGTATTGCAGTTATTAAACAGGTAATGCAGTTTCAACAAGACACAACAGATGAGAAAGAAAAACTGGATTCACATACTTCAGGAAAGAGATGAACAGGTAAAACCATTTAAACACATACAGTGAGTGCAAGACTGAATTTTTTTTCTTGTAAATGAACTTAAAACTTTTCCTGATAAACTTGAGTTGTTAATTTAAGATACAGAGAGGGAAGGAGGGAAAAAATAGAAATAAAATGAAAAGTTCTCTTTACTCTGTTCTTGTTGACCAGACAAACACAGGGCAAAGGCTCTTTTCTCTCTCTCTCTCTCCCCCATTTTTCATTGCTTCAACCTTTTTTTCCCCTAACAATTTAAAATTCTTCAATCTAGGGATCAGTTTCATTTTACAGTTACAATTACCTCAGGGGTGCACAAAGACTTAGACATACACACATAAAAAACAAGGAGGACAAAGAGAGGAAAACAGAACTCTGAGATTTACACACACACTGATCATTCCCGCCATAAATCTCAGTTAAATTAGGGAAGGCACAAATCTTAACAAACATACCACATGGTTGCATAGAAGAAAGAGAAAGAGACAAACAAACAAACAAAACAAACAAAACCCCCAACATTCCTATTTATATATTTCCCTTTTCTTTTAAGTACCTTTATTTAGCCAAAGTTGTCTCCCGGTGTTATCTCTTAGCAGAGCCTATTTTTTTTACATAATTTCCTGGCTTTCTTTTTGCTTATGCCAGTTAAGACTGGCATCTGCCTGGCATCCCAGGCCACAATCAACTCTTCCAAGGGATTTCCCCTCGCCCTCGAGCTGTTGCTTCCCATGATCCTTGAAATGTAAGGTTCACTTTGGCTGTAGCCGGGTGACACTCCTTCGGTTTTCAGGGAAAAAAGGGTTCTGGGAAGGACTTCAATTCTCTCACAAAGTACGGGTCCCCTTCCTAGTTAGGGAATTTGTCTAGATTTGCAGATCAAAAAGGGATCAGGGAAGACTTCGCTGCCCCTACAGCTAGTACTAGATCCTCCCTACTCAATACACATACACTGAGGCTGCTTTCTTGGAATACACCGGGGACTCCCTTTACTTTTATTGCCCTTTTCACTTTCACTCTGTTGAATCTCCGCAGAGGTTTCCCCTGAAAGGGTTTGAATCTCCCAGCTAGGAGAGCGTCCCAGGCACGCCGAGTCAATTGATGAGTGAAGCGAACTGCATGAAAACAGGATTCTCTTTATTATGTTTCAGGAAGACGGATCTGGCAGGCACACGAACCAGCGTTCCTGGGTAAGCTGACATCGTTACAAGGTAAGCATACGTTTTTATACTTTTCTGTACAAAGGAAATTCTTTGTTTCTTTTGTTACTTTTGTGTGTCTGTCTTTTGTGTTTGTGTTTGCGGATCGCCCTGTTTTTTTTATTCTGAGTCTTTCCTACTTGAAATTGGGTGGTGTCTTAGTTATTTGATTTCGTGTTCTTTTGTTTCCTTCTGCTCTTATTATTTTCCCTTTGCCTTAAGATGATCATGTTGTTATCAATTAAGCCCTTACTCCCGACTTGGCTCTTATCAGATCACTGGGGCTATTGATTAAATCTTTTCCTCAGCTAATCCTCTGTTGTCCCTTTTGTTTTATTCTGCTGTTTCGATAGTTTCTTTCCTGGCATGTCTTGTGTCTTTGTGTGTGTCATTTTCCGGGGTCTTTTCCTATTAATGGCCTTGATGCTAATGTGTTCTATTTTGGGAAGGTCATCTTCCTATGCCTAGGGCTTTTCCCTTCCTGAGTTGATCCCGTGTTATGTTTTGCTATGTCTCCCTGGTCTTGGCACTGCCTTGGTGGTGTTCCCTTCCTACAACTCAATGTTTGCTCAGCTTCTGTTCCCTTTAAACACAAAGGGACACATTCCCACATTCAGCAACACCCCCCCCTCCGCTTTCTCTATCCTACCGGTCATGGCTCAGTGGAGCTAGCGATAGGCAGAGGTGCAGTTAGAGATCGCTCAAAGAGGTGGAATCAGATTGTTGTCCAGATGGAATCACACACACGCGCACACTTCCTCCTTCCCTAACAGAAAGTCCTCTGCTCTGGCAAAACCCCCATGCTCTCCAGACTGTTGGTCTTTCTGTGGTTAGAAAATGCACAGAGGAAGCAAGATCCAGCTGTGATTGGGAGAACGGCCCTCTCACCCACACACATGCAGGCATGCACACATTCCCCATGCTTTTCCATGCTTTAAAATTAAATTTTAGAGGTACTCACCTTCTTTCCAAGCAGCCTTTGAGCTCAACACTCAAAACCCCTTTCTGCCTCTGGCCTATTGGCAAAATGGTATGTTTGTTAAGATTTGTGCCTTCCCTAATTTAACTGAGATTTATGGCGGGAATGATCAGTGTGTGTAAATCTCAGAATTCTGTTTTCCTCACTTTGTCCTCCTTGTTTTTTATGTGTGTATGTCTAAGTCTTTGTGCACCCTCGAGGTAATTGTAACTGTAAAATGTATCTGATCCCTAGATCGATACATATAAACATATTCCTAATTATTACATTCCATTTTCCTTATTTCATATTATTTACTCCTACCTTTTACACAAAATTTTAATTTTCATATAAATATTAGCTACTATGCAATAACATCTAAACTGATGTGCTTTAGTATCCATATTATTTTCCGTTATAGTTTCAATAGTATAACCCTCAAGAAAAAAAATACAAAATTATCCATCTGTTTTCTTTTCTACTGTACACCATATTTCACACATTTTTACAACATCCTTCTCCTTTCCTCTTCTTTCTTCTCCCTTTCTCCTCTACTCTGCTCTCCTTCTCTCTATTTCCCTCCTTCCTTCTCCTCTCCTTCCCTCTCCTTTCCTTTCTCCTTCTCTCCTTTTCCTGTCCCTGTCTATTTCCCCTCTCTCTTCTTCTCCGCTTCTAGGTCCTTCCCTTTCTGCTCTTCTCCTCCCCTCCCCTCCCCTCTCTCCTTTCCCCTCTCTACCCTTACTCTTTCTCCCCTCTTCTCCCACTCCCTTCACTCCATTTCCCTCTCTCTTTCCATTGTTGCATATAATATTCCCAATACCTATAGAATATACTGTATTTTCCAATTAGTATCTTTTAACTATAACCATACAGCTTCTTTAAATTGCATTCAAAAATAAAAAACAGACTTAACACTTACACATATATTATTAATAGTAATGTTCATCATAATTATACTATCATCATGATATTAATTAATCTTCATGTTAATAATTTTATACACATCATCATTTTAGCTACATATATCTATGCAACTACAATATTATTCTTTTAATACTAACATCACTGCATTAATCAAACAGCATACTGTCTAAATATCAGTTTCTTACATCCTCACATTTCAAGCTTACCACTATTTTCATTCTTTGTATCTATTTTTCATATTTCTTTTCCTAACTTATTTGAGTTTGTGATAGTTTGCTTTACACCCTTCCATTCTAAACTTCCACTAATATTTTTCTTTTTTTCCCCTTCATATTATTATATTCAAAGATATGATACTCTGTTTTATCATTCATATTCCCATTCACTATCTCTTCCTTGCTATATATTTTAAAATTTATTTAATACATAAATATATCTACTTTCACTATATATCTACTACACAATAGTCATATTTTATACACTTTTAATAATCCCATCATTCAACCATCATTCTAATATTAATACAATTATTACCATATAATCATGACATATCTTTAACTCTTTTTCTCCCCTTAACCATTATCTCTTATCCACATCCCTTCCTTTAATCCTATCTTTTTTAAACTTGTCTCCCCTGTTTTCCTTTTAAGTCTTTCATTCCATCTACTTCGGGGTTTATATTCTGAATCCATAATTTAATTATGGATTCCTTGTCCTGTCTTTCCCCACTGTTTAATTTGAGAGCTTTCTGTTCTAAATTCTATCATTTCCACCCAAGCTTCTTCTTGTTCCTCCCATTTCTTTTTTAAATCTTTTAGTGTTTTCCTCCTGTTTTAATTCCTCAATTCTTATTAATTTTAATAGTGTCTCTTCCTTGTTATCTTCTGTTTGCTGGTTTCTCAGTTCTCTTCCTGGTCATCTTCTTTGTGTTCACACTTGGCTATTTAGCCCCCTGCAGTGGAGGGAACTCAAAGATTAAAGATGAGATACGTTCTTAGGCAGGAGAGGGAAAGATAAAGCTCTGATCAAAAGGTGGAACATATAGTTTGACAAATGCCAGATACTTCACAACAGACCCCAATAACAGTCCAGGAAGTTAGTCAATGTGGCATGTTTGTGTTATAATTACAAAGGGCATAATATATATGTCTGCGTCACAGGAAACAATTTACAGCATGTAGGTATACAAAAACATCATATATCATACATATATATGTTGCAGGAAACAAATAACAAATTTCTACTAATTCTAGTATTTCGGTATATCTGTTAAAGGGATGGATCTTATCAAATGACTCAAGACACAAGGCGGGACTTCCGTTGGGACTGCGACATCGCCAGACGCTTCTTTTTGAAGCGCCAGCCCAGGGCTCCGTAGAACCGCAAAGAACAGCGACTATCAGCTGTCTTGCGGTTTGGAAACTTTCCCCCTGGTATGAGGGGGGGAAGTGAGTAGACAGGTGGGGTAGAGCTCCCTGAGAGTGCCAGACTTTACCCATAATATGGCGCTCGAAGATGAGAGCTCCTCGTTAAGCCTGTCAGCACTCCGGACCCTGGATGCCTCTGCTTTGCAGAGCTAGATGTCGTTACCATCCTAGCAATTAACTTTAAACAAATACTTTCTGAATAAAGCTGGAGGAGCACAAGCAGCATGAATGAAACAGCAAGTATTTTTTTTTCTTTCTAACTCCAAAGATTTACTCTCTTTAAAAGATTTTTTTTAAGCTGAAAGTGAAAGCAAGATGGCGTTTGAGTTTTAACGGAGCGTGAAGAAGTGAAAGTTAAAAGGAAGGAAGAAGGGGGGCAAGATGGCTGGTCTTTTTGAAAGCAAAGAAAGCAAAGGAGGGTTAATTAACCCTCAATGGTCTGACTTTGAGGAAGCTTTGAGCTCAATTACCTCTGCTTTATTGAAAAGAATTGATACTATATTTCAAGCTTTTCAAGCTGGAAACAATGAAATACATGGAAATACTGAGTTGCAATCTAGCAGTGGGGGATTGAACGAAGAGCTGGGAGATGGAAAAGTACAACAACAGATCACCGAGGAGAGAAAGAAGGAGGCTGTGCAGAATAAGGAAGAAATCCTGGAAGCTGATGAGATTTTGGTTACACGAATTTTTTCTTATAAAAACCAATCTGCATTTAAAGAGCTGTTTCCAAAAGAAGTTATATTTTTCCAAAAATTTTATATTATGCAATCCCCAAAACTGCAAAATTTTACTGGAGTTAAAAAAGGCAGAGGGTTCAAAGTTAAAAAGAAAGTTCGTAAAAAGGAAAAGAAGAAAGACTGGAAAAACGGGAAATAATCCTGCTTGATGAGATGATGGTCCTTAAAAAGTATTGTTTAGCTGCTTAAAGATTTTGAACTTGTGGAAAAAAAACAGACAGCAGTTTAATGCCAGTTATCTAAGCGATGAGCGACGATGAGGAGGCAACCTACAGCTGTATTGGAATATTTTGAGAAGAATAAACAGATCACTGCAATGCTGGTGGGTTGGGCTGTAAAATATGCCCTGACTTGAATGATTTGGAATATTTTATTAAGGACTGTAATAAATTTGGACTTAATCGCAATCGCAGAAGTTTTATTGAATATAGTAAATTGGAGTCTCCTGACTGATGGTAATAAATATAAGGCAAAAGGACTATGGACCTAGGGCAACTGCAGTTGATCTGGTGGTTTCCCTAACACGTCTGATGAATTTATTAATTTAATTTTTGACTGGATTTGATGGATACTATCTCAAATACAATTATAAAGTCACTCGGGGGGGGTTTATATAAAGAAGTAATTTTTATTTAGGTGGGTAGATGCAAATGAAGATATTCTAAATGCTGTTGGAGGATGTGAAGACAAGATTAGCAACCGGTTTAATCTAGTATGAAGAATTTAAATGTTTGATATAGTTAATAAATGATGTTTTTAGCTGATTTGTTAATATGTATTGACAAATTATTAAGAGGCTTGATTATTATTTTTTAATTCAAAAAAATATTATTATTTTTTATTAAGTGCTTTAATTATAATTGGACCTTTATGGTTTAAAAGTGGAGGACGGAAGAGTTTATATAACATTTTATTTTAAATTTGGGGTTTTTGAATGAGGGTTTCCTTTTTTTTTTCTTTTGTTTTCAATGAAAGAAGTTATAAAATATCTTGTTAAATTGTATAGACCTAATAATCTGTTAAGCATTAAATAGCTAAATTGAGTAAAGATAGGTTTAATTAGGTAATACCTAACTGTTTTATTAACTGTTGTAATTATGAATGGATATTAATTTTGTTGAATTAGATGGAATAGGAAGAAAGAAGACTTGCTTTCCTTTTATCTATTTGTTTAATGATTATGATTATGATAAGTGTGAAATGGAGTTTAATTTAGAGAATTTGAGCTGTATTTTATTTTATTTTGTAATTGCTCTGGGAAGTCGGGGGGGCGGTAGGGGAGGGGGGAGAAAATGTATGTAAAACTTTTAAAACTTTTTCAATAAAAAAAAAAAAGACACAAGGTGATTCTTTAATCAATTCTTTATTTAGGCCTTAGTTGAGTTTAGGCCCATTCAGTATCTCAGGTACTGACCTCTTGACCTTCCTTTTAGGTACACATCTGGAAAAAGCACATGCTCCACATGGAGGGGGACCTTTTATACCCGGAGGGAGGAGCCAGAAGGTAAGGAGTGGCTATGGGGTTGATGGGATATGTGGTAGGTGGATTAACCCTTACATGACTGAGGCTCAGTTGTTACAATGAAGATAGGCATTTACCTTGACAAAACCCCCTCTAAATGCCTAACTGAATACATATACACAATTTATGAGTACATACAGATTACTCACATGGGTTACAAATAAACACAAATTTTAGACCTTAGGTATGAGTGCTGTTTGAGTGGTAAGGGTTTCGTTAATATATCTGCTGTTTGCTCTTCGGTGTCACAATGCACAGCTCTAATGAAACCTAATTCGGTAAACTGTCTGACATGTTTGCACTTTATATCAATGTGCCTTGACCATTGACCTACAGCGTCAGCCTTTGATATTTCTATTGCAGCTTTGTTGTCCTTGTGTATTATTATGGGGTAGGATGGTTCCTCCCAAATGTCACTTAGTAAGTCGTCGAACCATACCAGATTATTGGTGGCTTTGGACAGACAGACGAACTCTGCCTTTGTGGTAGAGGTGGCCACAAGTTTCTGTTTCCCAGTGTACCAATGGATGGGGCTACCGTTGAGAAATAGTACATAGCCTGAAGTACTCTTTCTACTCTGAATGTCCCCCGCCCAATCAGCATCGGCAAAGCACGTTAGTTCTGGTTTTGTGGTTATTGTTGGTTCAAGGCAAAGCTGTGCATCGATGCTGTGTTTGAGGTACCTGAGTAACCTCTTAATGGCATCCCAATGGAAAGAAATGGGTTTGCTCACATGCCGGGATAATAGATTGACTGCCAAGGCGATGTTGGGCCTGGTCCAATTGGCGATGTATAGGAGCGAACCTATTGTGGACCTGCACAATTGATTATCTTTGAAAGGTTCGTATTCGCCATACATGTTCTTCAGGAAGTCTGGTTGCATAGGCGTGTCACTGGGCTTCGCCTCAGACATGTTGCATTTAGAGAGTAGTTCTGTGATTTTCTCTTTTTGTGAAAGTCTGTATCCTTTGTTGGTTTTTGTTACGTGGACCCCCAGGTACTTGTCGATTTTGCCTAGTGATTTCAGGGAAAAATGACTTCCTAACTCAGTGGCGAATTTTTCACATCTATCCCTATGCTTGCCTATGTACAAGATATCGTCAACGTAGACGAGTATGCCTTCGAATGAATTATTTTCTTTCTTTGTGAAAAAACACTTATTGGCTGAGGTGGCAGCAAAACCCATAGAGTTGAGGGCTTTGACTAGGCAGTCGTACCACCTTTTTCCAGATTGTTTAAGTCCATATAAGCTCCTTTTTAGGAGCCAGGTGCAGTTCCCTCCTTCATTGAAACCTGGTGGTGCCTTAACATATATCTCCTTATCCAGTTCGGCGTGGAGGTATGCGGTCTGCACATCAAATTGAAATACTTCAAACCCCAACATGGTTGCCATGACCAACACACTTTTAACACTTTCAGCCCTGACAGTAGGCGAGTAAGTGTCCGTGTAGTCCTCCGGGTATTTTTGGGCAAACCCTTGTGCTACTAACCTGGCTTTGTATAAGGTTTTGTTGTTTTCCAGCCTTTTAACTCGGAATACCCATTTTGTCCCAATGGGTTTCTTGTTATCAGACACTTGGGTTGGTGAATACACATTTAGGTCTTTTAGGCTATCCATCTCTTTTTTCATGGCTATTTCCCATTTCTCCCTCTCCTCATTTGGAAGTTTCATTATGTCCTCGTAGGAGTTGGGTATGGTATTGTCACTTTGCAGGGTCATCACGTAGTCCTCTAACCTTTTGGGTAATTTATTTCTATTTTCTCTTATGGGCCGGCTTGGGGTTGTGTCTGCTTCGTGCATGCGCCCAGCCTCTTTGTCTGTTAGACAGTCAATTTTTAATGTGGGGTGTCCCTCTTTCCATCCCCTTGTGCAAGCTTTGAGGCATTTTGATTTGTCCATATTAGCCCCCTTTGGTTGTGTTAGGGCTGGTTCAATTCCCTCCTGGTTTTGGTTGTGTGTGACTCTGTTGTAGGGTATTTCATTGGAGTGGAGTCTGGACCAGTTGGAATTTTCATGGAAATTGGCTGATCTGGATACTATAAACCTATTGTTATTATCTACAAATCTGTAGCCTTTAGTCCCTGGTTTGTACCCTATGAACCTCAACCTTTTGGATATTTTATCTCCCTTTCTCCTCAGTTGTTTGGGAATGTGGACATCTGCTGGGGCACCGAATGTTCGTAGATGTGATAGATTTGGCTTTCTTTTGTATAGCATCTCATATGGTGTTTTGTTGATGGAGCTTGACCACAGTCTATTTAGGGTGTAGTTTGAGTAATGCAGTGCTTCGGACCAAAAAGATTATCCTAGTCCAGCGTCCTCTAATACACACCTCATCATAGTTTGGAGCACTCCGTTCTTTCTCTCTGAAACCGCATTTTGGAATGGCGAAAAAGGCGAAGTGGAGTAATGCACTATGCCTTGTTCCCTTAACCACCTCGAGAATTCCTTTGCCATGAATTCGGACCCCCTATCAGTCATTATCTGTCTTATTCTGATGTTATGCTGTAATTCTATCCTTTTGTGGAATTCCTTGAATTTTTGCGGTACCTCACTTTTGTGCCTAAGTGAGTAGACGTACCCATATCTGCTATAGTCGTCTACAATGTTTAGGAAAAATCTTTTCTTATGTTTTATAGAAGGTTTCAGGGGGCCTACAATGTCCATATGTACCAGTTGGAATGGGGATTCTGTGGTTGTCTCTGATTCTCTGGGCCTGGCTTTTACCTTAATTTTTGAGCGCTTACAAACTGAACATTCCAAATAATTAACACAGTTCTTTACTTTAAGCCCTTCGGTACAATCAGGCATTTTCTTTACAACAGGAAAGCTAATGTGCCCTAGCCTCCTATGTAGGAGGTGTGCACAATTATCATGCATAGGTTTACCAATGTATATAGAGTTCTTACTAGATTTCTCAACCTTGTCGTTCCCCGAATTTACTTCCTCAGACCCTGAGTTTCTCTCACTTTCATTTAGTGCGCTCGCTTCCTACGTTGGGTGAAAAATAAGGTAGTCCCTCTAGTATAGTCATTTCTCCGACCTCTTTCCCTTCTCTAATTAAATGGGCCTCACCTTCTCTGAATACTATTTCGCTGCCTGTGTCCCTTGTGAGTTTAGTGGTGGACAGTACATTATGAGGTATCTCCGGTACGTACAATACCCCCTCTATTTTCCCAACTTGTGGTATGTGTATGATCCCTTTCCCTACCACCTGAACACTGCTTTGGTTAGCTACTTTTAGCCTGAAGTCTGCTTTGTTGAGTGTGCTGAACAGTTTAGGATTATACGTTGTGTGATCTGTGGCTCCCAAATCTAGAAGCCACATGTTTTCCCTTGCCCCTGGTTCACTTCCTGAATTGTCACACTTGAAGCCATACATGTGTCCTGAATAGCTGTCTCTAGAGCTGTCCCTACGCTCTTGTGACCTTCTGGGGTTGGGGGACCACCCACGTTCTCTCCCTCTGAATGTTCTATGCTCTGGGGATTGTTTCCTTCTACGTTCTGGTGAATGTCTCCCTCTATAATCGTCTTGCCTCCTGTCTCTGATGTTTCTAGGGCAGTCTCTTTTTAGGTGGTTCCTAGAACCACAGTTAAAGCATTCAGGGGCGTTCCTAGCTCTATCCTGGAACTCAACCCTCTTTATGGGTCTGGGTTCCCTTCTGGATAGATGGCGGTCCCTTCTCAGGTTGTCCTCAGCTATTAGCCTATTTGTGAGTGTGCCTAGGGATAGGTGTTCTAAATTTAGGCTGTCCAGCCGGGTCACAAAATTATCCCAGCTGTTGTCTAGTGAATTGATGATGATGCTCATCATGCTCTCATCTGTTATCAATTCCCCCCTTTGCATGAGTTCAGCTCTGGTGGCATTTAATTTGAGAATGTGCTCACTCATGGTAATCCCTGCCTTGTGTCTGGCAGAGTAAAACTCCCTGGAAATTCTTGTAGTCGTTGCCCTGCTCTGACTGTAGAACAAGTTGTATAGCTTTTGCATTACCTCAGATACAGTAAAATTGTCACAAATGGTGGGATACATATTTGTGGGAATGGAAATTAACAATAATATAAAAGCCTTATGATGCAGACAGTCAATTTCTAGTGACCAAGGCTTTGGTGGGGGGTTATTAATCAGGAAAAACATATTTTCTTTCATGAAGGCAACCTGCAACTGCTGGCTCCATTCCACTAGGTTCCCCCCATCTGCCTGTAATTTTCGTAAATTAATGTTCATTAGCCCAGAATGGTTGCAATTGCTACTCACAGAATGTAGCTGTCCATGGTCCATGAACTCACAATAAGGCTGGGGTATGGTTGAGATAAGTCTGAACTGACTTGTCTCTATGTTCACAGTTTTTCTCATTGCAGGTGGCGACTGCGCATGCGTGAAGTTCATTCTGCGTTGGATCTCGCCAGGTGAGGAGCTCCTGTCCGGGGCTCCTTGCTGGGGGCCCAGGCCTGCTGGCTGAAGGTCGGACTCGCCCCTACATGACCTGGGCTGGGCGCTGAGTCCTTGGATCTCCCTCCATGCTGCTGGATCTTCTCCGGATGATCGACTGGAGGCGGCAGACGACGGTTGAGGCCTCCATAGGCCCAACGGTGGATCGGCAGTGGCAACGGCGGCGGCAGCAACGGCGGCGGTGGCGGTGGCGGACGATCCCGATGCACGTAGGCTGGATCCTGGATGCGGTGCGAATCCTGGCGGTGGATGCTAGAATGGTAGGTATCTGGCCTGGTCTCCCTCGGTCGCGGCTAGGGCTGTCATCGGGTGGCAGGGCTCGGGCGGCGTTTGTCGGGTAGGTATCGGATCGGTTGTTGTAGGTAGATAGTTGTTGTCGTCGGTGGCTGGCCTTTCGTTTGCCCCAAGTCCTTCATGGGCTTCTTCAGGGCTAACGTTTTGCGCTGTAGGCCTGGTGTTGGTGTTGGGGCCTAGCGCGGCAGCCAGTATCTCTAGGGCCCCTTCGATTTCTAGTTCGGTTGGTGGGCCTCGGTTGTTCGGTGGTTGTTTCTTGGGGTTGCCCTGGGGTTGTCCCTCATCCATTTCGGGGTTCAGATTTTTTTGCGCCATCGGATTTGAACCCTGGGCTCCCATTGGTTGCTGGCTGTTTAAAGATGGCCGCCGGGAGGATGGCGTGAAATTGAATGTGGCTGGCTCTGGGTCGTCCAACTGAGCCAGCCTCTCCCCAGTTAAAGTATCGGTACCTTGGGTTAGCTCCGGTGACCTGATCGCTGCTCCGCGGTTCTTGAGGAGACCTTGCAGTTTCGCGAGCAGGTCTTCTTCATCTGTAGGTGTCTCCATAAGTTTCAGGATGGATTCCCTTAGCCGGTTCTCCTTTTGCGGTGTCCTTAATTCGAGGTCTCTCGTCTCGAATTGTACCTCATCTTCTCCCAGTGAGTCCATGTTCTGGTGGCACTCACCCTCGACATCGATGGTTCTTGCTGCAGCTCCTTTGGGGGTGAGCTGCGCTGCCATCTGTCTGGTTACTGATCTCGTGTTTACTCTGTTTTTCTTTTCAGGGTAAACAGCTGGCTCAGTCATCGTTGGAGTCACAGGTAACCATCCTCTGCTACCATATGTTAAAGGGATGGATCTTACCAAATGACTCAAGACACAAGGTGATTCTTTAATCAATTCTTTATTTAGGCCTTAGTTGAGTTTAGGCCCATTCAGTATCTCAGGTACTGACCTCTTGACCTTCCTTTTAGGTACACATCTGGAAAAAGCACATGCTCCACATGGAGGGGGACCTTTTATACCCGGAGGGAGGAGCCAGAAGGTAAGGAGTGGCTATGGGGTTGATGGGATATGTGGTAGGTGGATTAACCCTTACATGACTGAGGCTCAGTTGTTACAATGAAGATAGGCATTTACCTTGACAATATCCTTATTACTATTTCCTTACATTCCACCCTTTTTATTTACATGATGGAATGCTTTCCATTGTGGTGAATAAGCTTATAATTCTATTCAGCATATATATGGGATTTCTATGACCATACATTCCAACGTCTGCCCAGGTTGTTGGTCTATATACCTGAAATAATCTTTCTAGAGGCCAGTAATCTTTCTCTGGCCTACTTCTTCATAAACAGGTACACCCAGTTGATCACTTTGTTGTATATACATATATAAAGAAAAATAGGTTTCACAGTTCCTAACACAGATGCTTCATACCAGCGGCTAGGCAATTGCACATAGGCAACATTTCCAATATAAGCCATCTGGAGCATGCCAATTAAGAGTTACCACATCCATCCATAAACCATTCAGTCTAGTTATATTTTCAAATGGGTTACTAGGTTGTGTCAGATTAATATCCTTGCTGGTAATGTATGATTTTTCACACTTATTATTGCATTATCTCCTTCTCCTATTTGTCCTATGCATAAGAAAATTATTTCCAAATATTGAACCATTGCATTAAATCAATACATCTTCGGGGATTATGATATCACTATCTCCTAGGACTATTGTGTTCAAATCAGGTTTCTATAGGACCAATCTCTTGCACATTTCAACAATCACATTGTACCATTCAGGTATCAGTTCACAATCACAACAATAACAATAGCATTCAGTGATACAGTTACAATTACAAAACCAACACAATCCGTAGAGTGCAAAGTTCCACAGCTGCTTTTAGGATCTTCAGATGGAATAAAAGAGGCCACCAATCAGGCCAGAAAGATTAAAAAATTGCTTCTCCCACAAGGAGAAAAATCACAAACAAAACCCATGCATATCACTATGACCACAGTTTTGGAAATGTATTCATTCTCAGCTGGTCTCCAGGAATCACTTGACACTTATTAGGTTCTTCCAATGGTAATACAGACATTTTGGGCAAATTCCCTCCCACCTGACAGAAATCTAAGGTGTTCAGAACTTACTGTGCCAGCCACTCTCAAATAAAATCCTTACATAAGTACATTAAACTGATTACAATATAAATGAGACAAGAAAGAAAACCTTACAATGAGTTTCCACCCTCTCCCCATAGTCTTTCCAGCTGTCTTCTGAGGATTGAAAAGAGTCTTTTGGTCATTACTTGTCCATTTCAGGCAGGGGTGAAATGCTCCCGGTTCGGACTGGATCGCCTGATCCGGTAGTAATGGAGGCGGGTGGTTCAGAGAACCGGTAGCAAAAATCCCTGCCCACCCTCCCCATGCCCAGCTGAGCCACACAATCATCAGAGGCTTTTTTTTTTTACTTTTAAAAGCATTTTTTCTAAAACCTCTTCAGCTGAAAAAATGTTTTTAAAAGTAAAAAAAAAAGCCTCTGATGATTGTGCGGCTCAACTGAGATCGTCAAAGGCTTTTAAAAGAAAAAAAATTCTCTGCTGATCAGGCAACTCAGCTGGGATCGTCAGAGCCTTTTGAAAGCATTTTTTTACAACCTCTTCACCAAAGAGGTTGTAGAAACAATGGTTTTAAAAGTAAAAAAAAAAATAGCCATGTCCACCCAGTCACATTACCCCCCCCCACAAGCCACGCCCACAGAACCGATAGTAACAAATTTTAGATTTCACCACTGATTTCAGGGTCATTTCTTTCATGTCTGCTGGGTGGCATGCTTGATGGTAAGGCTGGTCAGTCAGGCTTGGGAAGGTCTGCTCCACTCTGGTTGTTGTGATGACTTTCAGTGGAGGGAAAGGGTGGAGCTGCTGCTGCTGCTGGAGCATTTTTGCAGCAGCTCCTCTTGGTTTTATTTTATTTTATCATTTTTTACTATACCCATTGGAGCCTTTTTATTTAAATAATATTTTTCAGAGATGATAATAGCATAGACCACAACCCAGACAAAGTTTTGGCTGATGAGGACTAAGAGCCTGAGTGGCGTAGCAAGCTAATGCCTCCTACTAAAGGCAGAATTTAACATCCAGCTGTCTGCAATTACTGTAAGTTCGAATCTCACCAGGCTCAAGGTTGACTCAGCCTTCCATCCTTTCTAAGGTAGGTGAAATGAGGACCCAGATTGTGGGGGCAATAAGCTGACTTTGTATAAAATATACAAAAGTATAAAGGCTATTGCTTAACGCATTGTAAGCCGCCCTGAGTCTCCAGAGAAGGGCGGCATATAAATAAAATTTAAAAAAAAAATAAGGTATGGGGAAAAGAAAGAAACACCATGGCACCAGCCCGGGATCTCTCCCACCAATGAAGAATGCAAAACAACCAAAAATTGACAAGCACTTTGCTGACAAGAGATTTGTAAGTAAAAATATCCCCCTCTCCATTTCCAACAATCTGGAGAGGTTAGAATGGGATTGGCAAAGAGATTTGACAAAACAGCAGATACTAGACTTTCCCAATCTGGGGATAGGGGAGCAAAGTGACAGCCAGCTGTTTTCACAAACAATGAGTTCAGCTACAGCCTGTATGGGGATTGAGATAAAGTCTAAAAAGTTTAACAGCAAACTAATCCAGAGTGGAGATCTTACAGAGAATACAACAGTTTATGGCAAAGGAATGCCTTCTTACAGCACAAATGGTTGTTTCAAAATTTGAACAACTAATAACCATTCAACATGATATAGAGACACTGAAAAAGGATTTAGCTGTTTTTCTGCAAGCACAACATTGGGCTACAGGCACCCCCACTAAAGTCAGTACAGCAAACTTAGGTAAATGCCAAACTCAGGATAAGGAAGAGGAAAAAGAGCAAAGACCCAGGGAAACAGTTAAAGAGCCTGCCAAGAAGTGGCAGCACACTCAGAAAAACAGTCCTTCTCCAAACAAGACATCAAGAGGAGGAAATATTAATAGAGGTATTGATACAGAAGTTTTATTGGAAGACAGTAAAGCATCTCCCCTACAATTACAGCAATCACATCGCTCACTACAAACACATCAGGTTGCGCTTAGAATCGATATGAACAGAGTTAATCATGGACACTGGATTATCAAGAGTGCTATACTAAATTCCCTAAACCAGCTTCTTCACTGTCACTGGGGGCAGATTGATCTCCGTGCTGCGGAGTGGCTTCCTGAGGCCCCAAATTGGAAGTGCATACTTCTGTCTTTCAAACAGCCAACCATACCACTGATGCTATTCAAGATGAAGGCACATCTAGCCTCCTTTCAAATCTTTCCCATCAGTTTTCAGTCAGGAAAGGGTTAAACCCTTAATTGTTAATATGGGAGCTCCCAAAGTTGCTGTCTCTTCCACATTCTCAACCTTGGAAAAGAGAGAGGAAGAAAGTGGGAGTAAGCCAGCCTTGTCCAGCGAAGATGTACTTAACAGCACAGAAACTGGTCTCATTAATGCTTTTGGCGTTCTCCCAAGGAAAGAACAAGATAACATACTATTCAAGTTAGAAAATTTAAAGAAATCCTTATTAGACATAATCGACACAACTGAATCGTTTATTGATCTGGTTTCCCCTATAATTGAGCCTCTTAATTCTCCCCCGGGGGCAAGGATTTGCATGAATATGAGATCATGGAAAACAGAAGCCATTAGAGGCCCCAGTACAGAAGGAGATATTAGCATCCTTATGTGATTATTCTATGATACCTTTAGCACTACATCAAGAAATTGAGAGAGGATCCACGTCAGTGTCATCAGCTCAAAGCCGCATGGAGCACGATCAAATAACCCCCTGCTCTACACCTAGAGAAGAGGCTTCAGAATGGCAAGCCTTGTTAGTTGGTGCTAAATCCTCTTACCCTGAACAATTTTATCAGGAGTCGACACAGAATTTAGATGGGGCACCCCTCTTTTTACAGAAGGCCAATTTCATGTGTGACGACACCTCAAGCCATTGCAATAACCATACAACTTCCCTTTGTATAAATCAAATTTTCTGATGAGCTGCAAAAGAGGATCCCCTCGCCATCATAACCTGGAATTGGGCCTCCACAGAGATACAATTAGATGGTTATTGGGTTAACTCTATCCCAGCTGTCCCAAGTAAGGTGCGGGGGGGGGGGGAGAACTAAATGGGGTATTGTGACATTAGTGAATACATCCTTGCAATTTAATGTGTATCACTGCCACCTTTGCAGCCATGGGTTGTGACTACCTTACTCTTATTTAAACAGGTGGAGATTTTGCTTTTTAATATCTACATTCCCCCAATCAATAAGAATAATTTGATCCACAAGATTTGGGACGGTATAGAAGATTTTATCCTGGGCTGCTTAGAAAATACCCTACAGCAGCAATAATTATCGGGGGGGACTTAAATGCTAGGATGGACCCAAACGATCAAGCATTATTTAATCAATTTAAGATCCATTATGATGAGAACTAGGAGAACCCCTGCATCCCAGATAATTTAAAGACACTAAAGCAAATCGGGCAGGACTGTGTGTAAGACAGATGACTGTACGCTTGGATCTTTGTATCCTGAAATCCTTAGTTCCACTTGGGGTGACTACCCAGCAGACTATACTTATCGAGGAGCAGGAAGAAAATCCACAGTTGATTACTGGATAATATCATACGACCTCCTGAAGTTCTTGCAGAAGATGGAGGTAGACTTACATCTGGAAAGCGATCACGATTCACTTACTCTTACTCTTACATTACACCAGGAATTACTAAGGGTTGGCTCAATCTACCTACCCAGAGTAGAGATCCAAAATACCCAGGTAAAAATTAAATGGACTGAGAAAAATGCAAAGGAAGTTACTAAATGGATGTTAGCTCCAGAAACCATAGAATTAAATACATGTCTACTAAGAAATAAGTTTGAAGGACCATACTTGGAGGAGTTTGAAACTTTAATTTCAAATTTGAAATCGGTTCTCACTAACAGAATACTAGCTCACTCCAAAAAGCCAGTTTTAAAGAACAAAAAATGGTTTGATAGAGATTGCGTGCAATTAAAAAGGATATATAATAAGGAGTACAGAAGAAGTAAAAATGACCCTTCTGAGGATCACACTCACTTCTTAAAACAGTTGAAAGCACAATATAAGACCCTCCTAAAAGAAAAGAAAAGCGCGGCTTTGAAGGAGTCTTGGCAGAGACTAATTACATCAATCAGGACAAAAAATACATCCCTTTTTTGGTACATCACCAGAGGATTGGGGAAATCCCCTCTACCCCCAACTAATCAGGTACTGATTCAGGCCTGGGAAGAATATTTTAGAGAGTTATATACAGACCCCAACTATGTAACTAAGGAGAGCCAAATCAGCAGTGGTGAAATGTAAAATTTGTTACTACCGGTTCTGTGGGCGTGGCTTGGTGGGGTAGTAATGTGACTGAGTGGGTGTGGCCAACATTTTTTTTAAACTTTTAAAACCATTTTTTCTACAACCTCTTTGGCCAAAGAGTTTGTAAAGAAATGCTTTTAAAAACCTCTGACAATCAGGCAACTCAGCTGGGTCGTCAGAGCCTTTTAAAAGCATTTTTCTACCTCTTTTTTTCTTTTAAAAGCCTCTGACAATCCCAGCTAAGTTGCCTGATCATCAGAGGCTTTTTTTTTTCTTTTAAAAACATTTTTCTACAACCTCTTCAGCCGAAGAGGTTGTAGAAAAAATGCTTTTAAAAGCCTCTGATGATCCCAGCTGAGCCATGCGATCATCAGAGGCTTTTTTTTTAACTTTTAAAAGCATTTTTTCAGTCGAAGAGATTGTAGAAAAAATGCCTTTAAAAATTAAAAAAAGCCTCTGATGCTCAGCTGGGCATGGTGGGGGGCAGGGATTTTTGCTACCTGTTCTCCGAACCACCCGCCACCATAGCTACCGGATCGAGTGATCCTGTCTGAACTGGGAGCATTTCACTCCTGCAAATTAGTTTGGACCAAACAGTTTACTGGCCCCCTGTTACATCAGAAGAGATATCCTGATTGATTGGAGCCCTTAAGGCTAATAAGGCACCTGGTGCTGATAATGTCCTCCCAGAAATAATCAAAAAGAACACCAGTTGGTGGGCACCACTTTTAGCATTGCTGTTTACATTTATAGATAAAACAGGCCGTATGCCAAGAGATTGGGGATTAGCAATTATTATACCAATCTATAAAAAGGGTAATAAAGGAGCCTTGGTGGTGCAGCGGACTGAAGTGCTGTTAAGTAGCACTTAGCTGCCAGCTGCCTGCAATTACTGTGAGTTCAAATCTCATCAGGCTCAAGGTTGACTCATCCTTCCATCCTTCCGAGGTAGGTAAAATGAGGACCCGGATTGTGGGGGCAATAAACTGACTTTGTATAAAAAAGCTCACTGCTTGGGGGGGCCGAAAGCCCTACTAAGCAGGTATATACAAAAGTATGAAGGCTATTACTTAACGCATTGTAAACTGCTCTGAGTCTCCAGAGAAGGGTGGCATATAAATCGAACCAATAAATAAACAAACAAACAAACAAACAAACAAACAAACAAACAAACAAATCCAGGAAATTATAGACCCATTAGTCTTCTGAGTGTTATTAGTAAATTGTATGCTAAACACCTAAACTATAAACTCCAGGATTGGCTAATTTCAGGGGGGATAATCAAAGATAAACAAGCCGATTTTAGAGAAGGAAGATCTATGGTGGAAAGTTTCTTCTCTCCTCTTCTGTATTCAATCTCACCAAATCCATTACAAAGATTTTCCACTAATATATTATTCTAATTACAACCATTTTTTTCAATCTCTTTTAAAAAGTTATTTGTATCTCTTTTCTAACCAATAGTAAAATTTATTCCATATCTGAAAATATTCTGTATCTTCTCTTTTCTTTATCATCATAGTTAATCTATTCATTTCTGCACAATCTAAGATTTTTTTAGTTATTTCTCCCTCTGAAGGTATATTCTCTGCTTTCCACTTTTGTGCATAAACAATCCTTGCTGCTGTTATTACATGTATAATCAAATATATATTATCTTTACTAGTTTTTTCTGGTAAGATACCCAATAGGAATAGCTCTGGTTTTAAATCTATACGTTGTTGTATAATTTCCTCCATCCATAACTTAATTTTATTTCAATAGTTTTTCGCTTCAGGACACGCCAACCACATATGGTAATATGAACCTTGTAACTGGTAACATTTCCAACATTTAGCTGATTTATCATTTTTGCCAGTTTCTCAGGGGGCATATGCCATCTATAAAATGTTTTATATAGATTTTCCTTATATGCAGTGGACATTGTTAATTCATAATTTCTTTCCCATAATTGTTGCCATTTATCCAATTCAATTGAGTATCCAAAGTTTTTTGCCCAGGCTATCATTGTTTCTTTTATTTGTTCTTCCTCTAGTTCTATATTTAGTAAAAAAAATTGTAACATTTTTAATTAGTTTATCCTCTGTTCCCATGAGTACCTTATCAAGCTCAGTCTTCTCTAAATAAAAACCCTGTAGTTTAACATCTTTTTCATATCTTGTTTGTATCTGTTGTGGCTCCGACCCCCGAGGCCATCGCATCGGAGGAAGAAGGCTCCGAACATGAAGGAGAGGAGCCAGCCAGGCCTCCCTCCCCCGGCCCCTCCTCTCTGGCAATTCCTCAGCTGCCGGCCGAAGGAGAGGAGATTAGCCAGGAGCCAGGTGTCTCCGATCAGTCGGAAAATGATGAGGGAGACAGGCTGTGGCTGGACCCACGTCAGCGTCGGCGTGCTAAAAGATCCCAGCAAATGAGGAGGCGTGCCAGGGATTAGCTGAGTCACTGGACCACACCCCACAGGCTATATAAAGGAGTGGGGTGGCAGTTTGAATTCTGTGACGGACAAAGTTTCATTCTTGTTAGTTTCTTGGTGTCAAACCTCAGTCGGCTTCAAGGATTGGAATTTGGACTGTGTTTTTCCCAGCTGGTGTGTATGTGTTTGTTATCTGGTGAAGGAATACCCCCCCCCCCTTGTTTAGTAAAGAACTTGGCAGCCGATTCCCATAGGGCTGCCCAAGCCTTGATAACGAAACCTCCGTGTGTGCCAGTCATTTAACCCTCGTCTGTCTGTGTGGGTTTGTGCGTGTGGGGGACGGGGACAGAACAGTATCTGCACATACATATGCCAATCCATTTCAATTCCCTGTTCTTCCAGTTCATGTTTCCCTTTCAACTCTGCCTTATCTGTTAACAAATCTTTTTTTTTAGTTTTTATTTTTTTTAAACAAAAACAACATAAAAACAACATCCTTCCCAAACAATTACAGACAGTGTTTAGATTGGTTAAAATCCTTTCATGCTCCCAAAATCTTCGAAGTATCAATATATGGCAAATGTTCTTTTCCCCTAAAAGAAAACAGACATTTGCAAATTTTATCTTAATTTCATTCCATATATCATATTTCATCTCCATATTTTGTTATCTATCCATTGATAAAATAACTCCCATATCAAATAATATTGTTTATCTTCCTGTTCTCTTATTTCAAATGTCAATTTACTCATTTCAGCACAGTCCAGCATTTTCTTGATAATTTCTTTATCAGTAATTATCTTCTCTCCTTTCCAATTTTTAGCAAATACAATTCTAGCTGCTGTTAAAATATTCACAATTAAATATTGCAATTCTTTATTGAATGTCTCTGATAAGATCCCTAATAAAAATATCTCTGGTTTAAAATCAATATGTCTCTTTATCATTTTTTCCAACCATGTGTGTATCTTAGTCCAATATCTCCTTGCTTCTATGCATGTCCATCACATATGGTAATATGATCCTGGGGTCTGATGGCACTTCCAACATTTCTCCGATTTATTCTTGAACATTCTGGTTATCCTTGTCAGGGGTAAATGCCACCTGTAAAACATCTTATACAAATTCTCCTTATATGCTGTGGACATTGTCATTTTATAATTATGTGACCACAATTTTTGCCATTTCTCTAAATCAATACCATAACCAAAAATTTTTCGCCACTCTATCATTGATTCTTTAACTTGTTCTTCTTCCAATTTTACCTTTAACAAATATATAACTTTTTAATTACATAGTCATCAGAACCCATTAATATCTTATCTAAATTAGTCAAAACATTATAAAAACCTTCTTGTTTGAGATCTTCTCAATAGCTAGAAAAAATTTGCATGTATGAAAACCAATTCATCTTACATCCCTGATCCTCTAGACCTTGCTTTAACTTAAGTTTACCCTTTTCATCCAATAACTCACTATATCTAACAATTTGTTCCCCTTTAAATGTCACTGGATATGAAAAAGTTTCAATTGTAGATACCCAGACTAGAATCTTCATATAATGATATTTTTTTATCTTCTCCCAATTCAAAAATAAAGCTTCACATATCTGATGTCTTCTAAAATACCCCTGTATTTTAGTTCCTTTGTACCATAAGAAGGCATGCCACCCCATCAACAAATCATGTCCCTCCAAATTCAATAATCTATTTTTCAAAGTTATCCATTCTTTAATCCACATTAAATTGGCTGCTTGATAATATAGTTCAAAATTAGGTAAGCCAAAACCACCCCTCATTTTAGCATCTTATAACAACTTAAGTTTTATTCTTGCCTTCTTTCCCTGCCAAATATAGACCATTTTATTCAAATCTGCAAAGAATCCCTTGTCCAACTTTATTGGAATTGTCTGAAAAAAATACAAAATTCTAGGTAAAATATTCATCTTAATAGTTGCAATTCTACCAATCAAAGATAATTACAAGTTTCCCCATTTGACCAGATCTTGTCCTATCTGTTGCTTAAGCTTATTATAGTTATTTTCTTTAAATGAACCACACCTCGCCGTCAATTGTATCCCCAGATATTTTATCTTGTTTGTGACCTGCATCTTTGAAATCTCCATCAATTCTTCTTTTTGCTTTTTCAACATATTTTTAGTCATTATCTTTGTCTTATCTTTATTAATTTTCAAACCAGCTGCTTCCCCAAACTCTCCAATATTCTCTATCAATTTATTTATTGATGTTAATGGTTCTTCAATAATAAAGACCAGTTCATCTGCAAAAGCTTGCAATTTGTATTCTTCTTTTTGGATTTTCATACCTTTTATCTCTTTTTCTTCTCTAATATTTCTATTTAAAAGTTCCAGCATCAATATAAACAACAATGGGGATAATGGGCATCCTTGTCTATTACCTTTTTCTATCTCAATAAAATCAGTCAATTCTCCATTTATCATTACCTTTGCCATCTGGTTAGGATATACTGTATAGCTTCAATTGCCTGGATAAATTTCCTACCAAAGCCCATCTCTTCCATTTGGAGCATCATAAATTGCCAGTTCACATTGTCAAAAGCTTTAAAATGTAAAGATCTAAAAATATCAAAGCCATCTGCTTTTCAGGATGAGCTTCATAATATTCTAAAGTGTCCAGGATTATTCTTATATTATCTCTAATTTGTCTTTTTGGAAGAAATCCATTTTGGACTGAATGTATGAAATTATTCAAGTATCTCTTAAGCCTTTCTGCCAATATTGAAGCAAAAATTTTATAGTCTGAGTTTAGCAAGGATATCGGCCTATAATTTTTGATTTGTTGTGGGTCTGTATCTTCTTTATGAATCAGTGTAATATAAGCCTCAGTCCATGATTTGGGTATTTCCTTTTTTGTCATTATTTCATTCATAACTTCCAATAGCGGGAGACTTAAAGGTTCTTGTAGTGTCTTGTAATACTCAACTGGCAGACCATCTGGACCTGGTGCCTTTCCATTTTTCTGCTTCTTGATTGCCTCTGTTAATTTCATCATCGTTATATTCCCTTCCAGCATCTCCTCAACATCTTTAGAAATCTGTAGTAATTTTGCTTTTTGTAAATACCTTGCCACTTTTTCCTCCTCTATTATCTCTCTTTTGTAAAGTTGTCTATAGTATTCTTGTATTATTTTCCCCATCTCTTTATTTCCAAATTTACTTTGTCCTTGCTCATCAATTAATTGTGTTATTTTTCTTGATTCTCTTTCCTTTTTCAATTTATATGCTAACCATCTTCCAGGTTTATTCACAATTGTCAGCCTCCGCCTTATTGCTTGGCTGCCATAGAAAGGGGGAGGGGGTGTGTGGGCTATGGGGGGGGAATGTGAAACTTACTTAGAGGCTAGTATGCTTAGGAGGGGAAATCGAAACCACAGTTATCGGACCAACCGTCGTGACATTCCTGATTGATGATGCAGCCAGACGTGCTTCCACCTGACCCCTAGAAGACCTGTGGATTGGATGATTTACGATGGACAATGGGAGGGGATGATTTGTATATGCAGGCTAGCGCGAAAAAGTCTTAGTTTCAGCTTCGCTTGGTTGCGTTCATTTTCTATGCCAGTAAAAGTACAGATTTTCTAATACAATGGAGTCTGGTCTTTTCTTTCCTGGTATTTGAAGGAAGCATACCTGACATTAAGCTGAAACTCAACTTTCCAGCCATCCCGGATAAACACCGAGGGGGCTGAAACCAAAATTATGTCTGACCAGGAGGCTGAAGAAGAACAGATGGGGGCATACGGCTCGGCCATGACCTCACTTCAGACGGAACGAGAGACAGCCGAACGAATGGAAGAATTGCAGCTGAGGGAGGAAGCTGACACTGCTAGATGGTCGGTAGGAGTGGGAAGGTTTCCGGAACAGGGGAGGACCCCCTGGGGAGTAACCAGCTCCAGATCCCGCCGTGAGGAAGCCGTGTGGATGCAGGAGCAAAAGGAAAGCCTAATGATGGCACAGGCTTTACAGCTCATCCACGATGTTGAAGAAAGCCAGAAAAACCGTGAGTCCTATGGGATCCCTATGGGGAAAGGAAGAGTTGACCCCAGGGGAGAGCCAATCGAGAGAGTGTGTGGGGGAGGAGAAGAAGAAGTAGAAGCTAGAGAAGAAACGATTCAAACCTCTGAGGGCCAAGAAAGAGATGCAGCAGCCCAAGGGGTCCCAGCCTTGCCAGTCCCCACCCCCCCGCCAACGGAAAAAACCAAAAATCCCCCCCGACTGGAAAATATGATGGAAACCCAAAAACCCTGGGGCTTTTCCTGATCCAAGTTTGGAACCACATGCAAGATTGGGGGGAAGATTACTTGTCAGATGCAGCCCGAGTGAGATGCGTCACAAACATGCTAGAGGGAGCAGCAGCTAATTGGATGGTGGTCCTCCACAATAACAACTCCCCCCTGCTGAGAAATTACAATCAGTTTATGATGGCCCTTAGAAGGCGTTTTGAAGACCACCTAGCTGAGCGGAAGGCGAGGCTCAGAATGAAGGGTATCCAGCAGGGCCGCAGGTCGGTGGCAGAATATACCCAAGAGTTTCGTGAGCTGGCACCTTACATGACAGGGTGGTCAGAGGTGGCCTTATTAGAGAGTTTCAAGGATGGGCTAAATGAAGAAATATACAAAGATTGCAGAGCCCGGGGGGTTCCTGAAGATTTGCAGTGTTGGTATATAGTGGCTGAGGATGTGGAAATCGAGCTGCCCCAAAGCCGACTCCGAGGAAGCGGCACGAGAGACCCGTCATCCTCTAATTATCGTAAAGGAGCGCCAAAAATGGCCGCGGGGAGAGCGGAATTCAAATCCAAATCGAAGCCTTTTACATGCTTCAAGTGTGGAAAAGAAGGCCATCGGGCTGCTGAGTGCTTCTCCAAACCAATGCCAAGGTCTACCGCCCCAGCTCCTAAAAAAAGCGACAAAGTGCCCACGAAAGCTCGCGCAACCGCTCTGGAAGGAGAAGTCGTTGAGCTCGCTCCCCGCAACCAGGGTGAGCTGGGAGCTCCGACCACCGCAGAGGACAGCGGAATGGACTCCGACTCCAGCGACCTGGTGAGTCATACCGAGAACCCTATGCTCATCCCCATAGAACTAAGGGTGCCGTCCACAGGGACACAGGCGCAGATATTAGTGTTATTAGACTCTGGGTGCACTAGGTGCATAATCAGCCCGAAAGTGGTGGAGAAAATGGGCCTAAGACTTAAAACCTTAAAAAGACCCATTGCATTTTGTCAACTGGATGGATCGATTTCAGGAGGGGGTCCGGCCACCTTTGCTACTGAAACGATTGAGATGCAGTTGGGAAATCACATAGAGACCCTCAGGTTCATTGTGGCCCCTGGCATGGAACGGCCCCTCATCCTTGGACTACCCTGGCTCCGTAGATGGAACCCATGGGTTAATTGGAAGACGGGGTTTTTGCGTTTTCGCACCAAAAATCCCGAACGAGGAAAGAAGGAAACCCCTCGGGAGGGGGGGACAAAACCCAAAAAGGCAGAAGTGGCCATTGGTCACATTGAGGGGGAGGAAAAGATTCCAAAAGAGTACTGGGATCTTAGGGAAGTTTTTAGCGAAAAAGCTTCAGATACCCTACCCCCTCGTAGGACTACGGACTGTACCATTGAAATTCTGCCCAGGGTGAAACTCCCTAAACCAAAATTATACTCCATGACCCCGCGAGAACTGGAGGAACTGCGAAATTTCATTGATAAAAATCTACAGCGGGGTTTCATACAACCAGCCCGACCCAGGGTGGCGGCGCCAGTCATGTTCCGAGAAAAGAAGGATGGGTCCTTTAGGCTGGTGGTCGACTACCGAAATCTGAACGCCATTTGTGTGGAAAACGTTTACCCCTTACCACTTATGAAAGACATGTTGGCCCACTTAGGAAAAGGGAAAGTTTTCACCAAACTGGACTTACGAGAGGCCTACTATCGAGTGAGAATTAGAGAAGGGGATGAATGGAAAACTGCATTCAATTGCCCCTTGGGATGTTTCCAATTTAGGGTGCTCCCTTTTGGACTACAGGGAGCCCCTGCGGTGTTCATGCAATTGATCAATGAAGTACTGCATGAGCACCTATACAAAGGGGTATTGGTCTACTTGAGTGACATTCTTATCTACTCCGAGAACATGAACAATCATGTTAAATTGGTGCAAACTGTCCTGAAAAAACTCAGGGCTGCTGAACTATATGCCAAACTTTCTAAGTGTGAGTTCCACCAAAGCAAAATTGACTACTTGGGGTATCGCATATCGCATGAGGGAATAGAGATGGACCCTGGAAAGGTCAAGGCAGTAATGGAGTGGGCTGCGCCACGTACCCGCAAGCAACTGCAGAGCTTCCTGGGATTTGCAAATTTTTATAGACAATTTATCCCCTCCTTCACCAAAATCGCACTACCCATAACCAATCTTTTAAAGACAAAGGGAGAATTAAAACCAAAACCCTCCCGACCCCTTGAATGGACTATGGAGTGCCAGGCAGCATTTGAAAAGTTAAAACGACTGTTTGCTGCTGAACCAGTTCTCAAACACCCAAACATGGAAGAGCCTTTTGTAGTACAGGCAGATGCAAGCGACGTGGCCGTGGGGGCTGTTCTCCTGCAAAAGAATGCCGAAGGGAATTTACAACCCTGTGCTTACACCTCTCGGAAACTGTCCGAAACTGAAAGGAGATGGGCCATATGGGAGAAGGAAGCTTTTGCAGTGCGCTGGGCTTTGTTAACATGGAGACATTTTCTGGAGGGGGCTAAACATCCGTTCGAGGTTTGGACTGACCATAAAAACCTAGAAGCGTTGAAAACCCCGCGTAAACTATCACCAAAACAAGTTCGTTGGGCCCAACATTTCAACCGGTTTAATTTCACCCTGCGATATCTTCCAGGAGGGAAGAATTTCATGGCAGATGCACTCTCCAGACTGCCTCAATACAACAGTACAAAGAAAGAGGTTGTGCGTCCTATCATCCCTTCGACACAACTAGCAGCGCCAGTGACTACCAGAGCACAAACGAGATCCGATCCGGCTCTCTCGGGCGATTTGCTTCAAAAACTACGTGAAGCCCTGAGAACGGATGAATGGTTTCAAAATCATTCAAATGAATGCACTCTCC
>WNWU01013815.1:30876156-30894003 GCA_012654045.1 Ptyas mucosa | reverse complement strand
GTAGGTTCCTTTGTGAAGTTTACATTTCCAGCATGTTGGAGAGGTGTTAGGGAACATTCTTGCCAGTCTGGCCAGTGGAAAGTGCCACCTACAGAACATTTTGTACAGATTTTCCTTATATGGTACTGACATTGTTCATTTATAATTTATTGTCCATAGTTTTTCCCAATTGTTTAATTGAATATTGTAGCCGAAATTCTTTGCCCAAATTATCATGTTTTCTTTGACAACCTCTTCTTCTAATTTGTATCCTCATAAATAATTATAGACTTTCTTTATCAATTTATCCTGTGATCCTTGTAAAATTTTATCTAATTCGTATTGACCTTTTTGGAATCCAAATTGAGCCGAATCTTTCTTATATTTTGATTTTATTTGTAGATATGGCCACCAGTCAATGTCCATACCCATCTCCTTCAATTCTTCTCTTGTTCTTAGTTCCCCTCGGTTATTTAGTAAATCTTTATAAGTTCTCATTTTGGTGATGTCCATAGTATTTGGGTAGATCTGGGCTTCCATGGTTGATAACCATTCCGGGATCTTATTGTAGTATGTTTTTTTTATACCCTGCTATGTTTGATATAGTGCTTGTCTGATGATGTGCCTCTGAAAATATCCATGCTTTTTATTGGTGCCCTCTCACAGAAATGCGTGCGCTCCTCGTTCTAGGTTGAATCCTTACAAAATCAATAATCTTTTATTTTTGAGTTCCATCCATTCCTTGATCCAAATTAGTGCTGATGCTTTATAATATGTCTCCCAATCCGGTAGTGCCAGTCCTCCTCTTTCTCTTGTATCTTGTAGGTGTTTTGTTTTAATTCTTGCTTTCTTCCCTTGCCATATGTAGTCTGCTATTAATTTATTGAAATCCTTAAAGAAGTTCTTCCCCTGTTTTATTGGAATCACCTGGAATAAGTATAAAATTCTAGGTAGAACATTCATTTTAATTGAGGCAACTTTTCCTAAAAGAGATAGTTGTAATTTTTTCCAAATTTCTAAATCTTTTTTAATTTGTCTTGCTAATTTATCATAGTTATCCTCTCTAATTGATGAGCTTTTATTGGTGAGCCATATTCCTAGGTATTTTACCTTCTTTGTCATTTGTATATCTAATTGGTCTTCTAATTCTTTTTCTTGTTGGTTAGTAAGATATTTTGTTAGTATCCTTGTTTTTTGTTTATTGATTTTGAGTCTGGCTACACTCCCATATTTTTCTATTTTATCGAATAATTTAGTGCCAGTTGTCATCGGCGAAGGCTTGGAGTTTGTATTCCTCCCTTTTGATTTTCAGACCTTTTATTTCTTTATCTCTTCTGATTTCCTTTAAGAGAGTTTCTAGGGCTAATATGAATAACAGAGGGGACAGAGGGCACCCCTGTCTCACTCCTTTTGATATCAGAAATTGTTCTGTCAAGTCGCCATTTATTGTTATTTTTGCCGTTTGGGAGGAGTAAATTTTCTTTATCATATTTATGAATTTGTTGCTGAATTTCATAGCTTCCAATTGCAGTACAAGGAATTTCCAATTTAGGTTGTCTAATGCCTTCTGTGCATCTAAAAAAATTAGGGCCGCTTGTTTATCTGAGTTTATTTCATAATATTCTAATACGTCCATTATTAATCTCATATTGTTTTTTATCTGTCTCTTTGGGATAAAGCCATTTTGATCAGAATGAATGTATTTGTTAATTATTTTCTTAAGTCTTTCTGTGATAATCAATGTAAATAATTTGTAGTCCACATTTAAAAGTGATATTGATCTGTAATTTTTAATATGCGTATGGTCTGTCTCTCCTTTTGGTATCAGTGTAATAATGGCCTCTGTCCAGGAATTAGGAATTTTAGCTTCTAGAAGTGCATCATTCAAGACTCCAAGTAAAATTTCATCTGTTACGTGTTGGCAAGATTTCTAAAACTCTGCAGGTATACCATCCGGTCCTGGGGTTTTGTTTGTTTTTTGTTTTTTCCTCGCCTCTGTTAGTTCTGTCTGGCCTGTCCAGTAGGTCCCTATGTGTTTCTTCTAGTTCTTTGATATCAGCTTCATTTAAATATTGTTTGATTTCCTCTTCTGAGGACTCTTCCTGTTTATGCAATTTTTGGGAAAATGTTTTTGCTATGTTCTTTTTATCCTTGTTCCTGTAATATATCTCTCCTGTGTCGTCCTGTAATTGATATATTGTCCTTCTCTCTTTCTCTTTCTTCAATTTGTACACCAACCTTCATCCTGTCTTGTTCGCGTATTCAAAATGGTTTTGTTTTGTTTTTTTTATTGAAAAGTTTTACAAAAAAAAATTCCAAACATTTTCTTCCCCCCTCCCCCAATCCCCCCTCCATCCTCACATTTTTAATAAACAAATTTACAAAAATTTTGGGTTTTTTGGTTTTTTGGGGGCTGCTCTTCTACCCCTTTCTTTTATCCCAACCTTCCTTCCACTACTCCCCCTCCCTTCCTTTCTTCCTCCCTGCTTACTTCCTCCCTTTCCTACTTCCCCTTCTCCACCCCCACTCCTCTCCTCTTTCCACCTTCTAACCTTCTCCTCCACTCCTTCTCCCCTCCCTCTCCCTCCTCTCCTTTTCCTTTCCTACTTGCCATTCCACCCTCTATAATCCTTCCCCTCTCTCCAGTTGTTTCCCTTTTGAATACAATCTTTAGCGGTATTCAAGCAGCCCCGAATTCCCAATTATACATACATTTATAAAACTTCTTTCCCCCAATCCATCCAACCCCCCTCCCCCCTAGACTTCCCAAAGCAGAAACAGGGTATTGCAATGATAAACATATGCTAAAATATGCTAACACACTGTAAAGTTCAAAATTTCCCATAATTCCTTTAACTCCCCTTATTTAAATTCATCAACCTCCCTACAAATATTACAAACATTAAAGAAAGAAAAAAGAAGAAGAAACCAACTAAATATCCTTCCCAAATTCTCCATCACATTCTTTTTTAACCTCTATAGTAACATCATCATAATTATTCATGCTACTTACTTATTAGAATTATTAAAAAAAATTAAAAAAAATCACAAACCAAACCCTAAACTCTTTTTTAAATCTAAAATCGTTTAACGTTAAGAAACTACAATTTGGTTAGGCTCCCCATTCTTTTTGTTAAGATTAAACATTTTAAAAAACCTTAAACTTTATCTCGTATAATCATCAATAGGGCTTAAACCAATCCTATTAATATAAGTTGAAAACTTTCCAAAATACATCCTTCAAATTATTAATTAACCGTTATAGTGCCTTCATTTCAAATTTAAATTTAAAAAGTTATCCTTTTTATGTAAATCCTTGCTTTAAAATAACAAATAATAAACAATAATAAAGAAGGCTTTCTTTACTTTAACCAATATAGTACCATCATATCATTAAACAAGAAAGTTATCCTTTTTACATATAAGACATCCATACTTGAAATAACCTTTAAAACTGCCAATTTAATAAAGTTTTACATCTTCTTCTTAAATCTTTTCCAATCCTTTTCTTGCCTTAATTCTTTCAAAAAAGTTCCTTCTGCCCCTCCTAAAAGTTTCTTAAACTTTCACTGAGATTGATGTATCATGAAAGTTCCCTTGAGCTTTACAATCTTCTCCCTTAGCTTGAAGTTAAAATCCTGATTTCACCATTTCTTATTTGTATAATCCAGCACACCATTCTTTTGTTTGCCAAATAGTTCCTCCATTTGTAATTGCTGATTCAACTGCAAGTCCTCTATAAACAGATTAGAAGTATCTACCAAAACTTCCATTTGAATCATATCCCCCTGCATTCTGGACCCTGCAGCTTGTGTTTCAATCTCCAAACTCCACTGTATATTGTCTTCTGGTTTCCCCACCAGCACTTCATTATCAGACTTCTTTTCAATTAAAGCCAAAATGTTACCAATAGTCAAGTCTGAAAGTTCTTGAAAACTTTTTGCAATTTCATTTTGAATATCTCCTAGTTCAGAAGGCAATAATCCTGCAGGTCCAGCTTCAAGCATTGTTTCAACTTTTACTTCCATTCCAGATCGGCTCAGAACATTTTCCAGTAGCTCTTTGTCTGCTACAAATGTAACAAGCACTAACATTCACTTTCACTGGTTAACTTTGTTCAGCGTCCCCAGGCGCCATTTTTTAAAAAAGATTTTAAATGGAATTAAAAATTTTCCTATCTCAATTTCTTCTCTCCTGCTCTGCTCAGCCAGCTTTTAGATTTCAGTTAAAAATAAAGTTAAAAATGCTTCTTAAAAGTATTTTACCCTTGAGATGATTTGATTGCTGGTGTGGTCGCGACGTCTTGTTCTGCATTAGCAGAATCATTCCAAGCCCGGAGCTGCTTGGCTGGTTTCTGGGGAGTTCCCCTTCTTCGCACCCCAGAGTTTTCTCTGGGGGGCTTTGGGGAACTCTACCCCCACCAGCCTGCTCTTCACTCTCCCCTTTGCCCAGGGAGAGCCTTTCCAAGCTTCCCAACAGCGATTGCCTGCTGATTGGGAGCTTTTACAAAACTAGGAAGCGGGTGCCCATTTCCAGGCGTCTTTGACAAGCCGCGGAGCCACTGGAAATTCAAAATGGTTTTGTTTTATTGATTTGATTTTCCTGGCTATTTCTGTTTGTATGATCAAATTTATTTGTGTTTTGTTGAGTTTATTTTTTCTTTGATCCTTTTATTTTGAGATTCATTCTGTAGCTCAGATTCATACTTTTTAAGATCTTTCAATAAATTATCTTTCTTCTGTTGTTTTTCCTTGTTTTTCCAAATATGCTGTTGTCAGGCCTCTTATATAGGCTTTCACCATGTCCCATAAGTTCTGGAGGGAGGTTTGCTCCTTAACGTTGAGCTCAAAAATATTTTCATTTCTTTTTCTATCATTTGTACATAGTCTTTATCTTTTAAGATCTCAATGTTCATCATCCATCTCTTGTTCTTCCGATAGCCTTTCCAAATTATTTTTACCAGACTATGGTCTGCCCAAATATTTGTCATTATTTCTATTTCTTCTAAGTCTTTCCTAAGATCCATAGTCATCCAGGCCATATCTATTCTGGACCAGGATGAGTGTGAATTGGAGTAGAAGGTATACTGTTTTTTTCTTTGTTTATTTCCCTCCAAGCGTCCTGGAGGCATAGTTCTTGCGCCATTTCCTTAAAAGTATCTGGGAGGGTCTTTTTCCTAGTTTTATTTTTCCTGGTACCACAAAAGTCTTTTTCCGTGTCTGAGATTGCATTGAAATCACCTAAAATGCAAATGTTTTACTTTGTTATGTATGGTTTTGAAGAAGGCACGTTGATTATCATTTGGCACATAAATCGAAATCAATAATATTGTTTTTAATTCTGTTTGTAATTCGATCATTAAAACTCTTCCCTCCTCGTCTGCATATACCTGTTTTGATTTTAGGTGTTTCCTAATGTAAACTGCAATGCCTCTTTTTTTTTTTGTTCTGCTAGTGAAGTGTAAAAGTTTCCTAATCTTGTATTTTCTAATATCTGTTGGTGTTGTTTTTTGATATGGATTTCCTGTAAATTTATTATGTCCCTCTCCAATTTTTGTAATTTGGTAAATGTCCAGGTTCTTTTAGTTGAGGCATTTAACCCATTTATATTGATTGAAATCATTTTTATTTCCTGTTCCATTTTTCTTCCTATTTATTTGTTGTCTTTAGTTTCCTTGTGTTTCTTGTTATTCTTTCTGTTTTTCCCCTTGCTCCTTCTCTCTCCATTCTTTCTCTCTCCAGTCTTCTCTTCTCCTCTTGTTCCTCTTCTGTTTCTTCTATGGATTGTTCCTCTTGGCTCTTATTCTCCGATTCCTCTCTGGATTCTTGATCTTCCTCCAGGATGAAGTGTTGGTCAAAAAATTCCTGGGCTCTTTCCAGACTATCTATCTTAAATTTCTTGTCCTGCCATGAGATTAAGATGCCCTCTGGTAGCAGCCAATGGAACATCACTTTGTGTTTATTTAGTTGTGTTGTGAGGAAGCTGTAGTTCTTCTGGTCCCTTACGCGTCTCAGAATTTGTTTCAGTGTTATTATTTCTTTCCCTTTGTAAAAAATTGCATCCTCTCACATTTTTCTATATATCTCCTCTTTTATTGTTTTCTTTGTGAATCGGATGTGCCCTTCCTTTGGCAATTTGTTCCTACGTGCATAGTTGGTGTGCACCCTATAAACTTGATCAATATCCCTTCATATGTCATCTTTATCTCTCTGTGTTGTTTCAGCGAAGATCTCCGTCATGGCCTCTCCAAAGTCTTCCTCTTTGGTTTCTGTTATATTCTGGAACCTTAAATAAAATGATGCCTTTTCCATTTCTAAGTAGGCAAGACTTCCGGCGGCGACGTCAGCGGGTTTGGAGCTAGAGAATGGGGCTCCATTCTTGAAACTCCAAGATTCCCATCTAGGAAGCTGTCTCAGGTTCTATTGATCTTGGAGAGATCAATAGAAAAAGGAGGAAACTCCAAGGACCTCGGGGGGGGGGGGAAGGCAACCAACCCAAAGGTTCAGGAGAAACCCCCTAATTCTGGATGGGAAAAAACCAGCCTTCTTGGCTGGCCCGAAGTGCTGAAACTGCACAGGAAGAAGAGAAGATCAAACCAAAAGATCGCAACTGTATCCAGTTTAAATTGAAAGTGGATTGAGATAATAAGGGGAGTAAGCGAAGCACAGTGATAAAACGAAGCAGAGAGTGGAGAGCAGTGAATTTGAGACCCCGGAAGATGGCAGAATAGCAGCCAGAGAAAGCGGTGATGAAAGACGACAAGGGCGGAAGGAGATTTGACAGGCAGTGACTGCGCGAAAAAGAGAGACTGCTTTGGAATGAGAGATTTCAAAGGGATTTACGTAGTGGCAATTGACCAGACTTCAGATTTGGATTCAACAGAGAAAAAGGGGGATTTTTTTGGACTTGATCAGAGAGCCATAGCAAACTAGATGGAAGTATCCAGAAACTATTTAATAGGAAGACAGAAACGGTGAGAGTGAGAGCGAGAGTGAAAGTGGCGGAGGCTATTGAAGCCGGGAGAGTGAGTGAGAGAGGCGCAACAGATTGGCAAGTGGAGAAGTGGTTGCTTGGGAAAGTAACTGAGAAGCTAGTACAAAAACTAACTAACTGACAATGGCAAATGGGCTATTTTAAAGTGCTTTAAAGTGCTGAACTTTGGACAGTTGAACTTTTGGCTATTGGACACTTCCGGAGAGAGAGATATTAAAGACTATAATACATATATACTTGGACACAAGAACTCCATATGTAAGAGTGAAAGAGAATTGTATATTAAGTGCAAAATAATCTTATATATATATATACACCTGATTAACCCTTGTAAAACAGTGTAATCATTTATTAATACTTTTTGACTGTGAGACACTTCTAATCTAATCTACTATATGGATAATTAATTAAGAGCTAATTAGAAACAAATAGTTTAAGTGGATATTAATCTAAACAATATTTAATTTTCATATATCTACCTTAGTGAGATTGTACTTGACAGTTTTGATTTGATAGACTGATTACTATATTATTATATTGACATTAATTGATATTATTGATTATTATATTGTATTAACTATATTAAGATCTAATGAAGTGCTAGAATTCTAAGTTTCCCCCCACCTCCCTCACCCTATTTTTCCTCTCCCTTACTTGAATATATATCTATATATCTAATTAATTATTAATCATTAGAGTATTGAGGACATTTATAGAAGTAATTTATAATCCAATAAAATTAATCTTTATTTTGAAGATCTACACCACATAGACCCTAGACTCTAGACACTATTACTGACAAAATACTATTATAAATAACGACATTGAAACACAATAAGAATAGTCCAGTGCATGAAATTTTGGGAGAACCTACAAAAAAGAGTTAAGATGATAAGTACCGGAACAACTACCATAACCAACGCGAATAAGAAAATAACTTCAAACTAAGCCTCCCTTACAGCATCCCCTGCCCAGCAGAGATCTATAGAAACCATGCTTGGAACAGAAAAAGAAAAGATGGGCTCTATCTCCAGCATACAAAATATTCAGTCAATTTTGGCAATGATACAGGAATCAATGAATAAGACCCAGGAAACGATTGCTAATAACCATGAGGAGACAAAAAAGAAATCATGATGATTTGAAATTTGATGTGGGAGAGATAAATGACAACATAAAGAAAATGGATGACAAGATAGAAAGGATCCAGCAAAACATTGCCAAAAATGAACAAAGGATTCAAAACACAGAACTCAAAATGGAACAGACGGTCAAGAAAGTAGAAATGCTGGAACAACAGCAAATTGCAAGTAATCAAGAGCCCGAAAACTCACTTGCCTCTATTATATTTCTAATATATAGAGCAACTCCTCTCTTTTTGCTTTGTGACAAAGATAAAAAAGTTTTTCCAAGTTTTGGTTGAATCAATAATTGTTCATGCTGTTTTTTTAATATGTACTTCCTGTAAACAAATTATATCAAATTTTAATTTCTCTAATTTATGAAATACTTTTTTTTCTTTTATTGGTTGAATTAAGTCCATTAACATTTATTGAAATTAATTTTCTTTCTTCCATATTCATACTTTATATGTAGGTTTTGTTGCTCTAGTCAATCTAACTTCATGCTGTTCCTTTTGTTCCACAACCCCGCCAACAGCACCTTCTGTTGATTCAAACATTGCCAATTCTTCTTCTGTAAATTTTATTGGAACTACTGTAGATTGAGTTATGACTTCCGTTTCTGCTTCTTTCTCTTTGAGGAATTAATCATAGAAAGCTCTCGCTTTATCAATTGTGTTCAATCTATATCTTTGAAATTGCCAGGTTAAACCTAATTCTTCTGGAACTAACCATCTATAGTTAATTCCTTTTTGTATCAGTATTTTAGTCAAAAATTGATATCCCTTTCTCAGCTCTCTCACTTTTTTGGGTATTTGTTTCAGAACTATCACGTCTTTCCCCTTATATTTCAGAGTCCTTTCTCTAGCTGCCTGGAGAATTTGTGCTTTAATCAATTTCTTTGTAAATCTTATATGGCAGTTTATTACGCATTGCATATCTAGTGTAAACTCGATAAATCTCGATGACCCCTTCCATCATCTTCTCTTTAGGGACTTCTAAAGCCTCTGCCAGCATCCCATTCATAATATTTGCTAAATTTTCCCCTTTTTCTTCTTCCACATTTTGAAATCTAAAGAAAAATTCTGCTTTATCCATTTCCCATCCCAATCTATTCTCTATTTCCTTCATTTTTTCTTCTTTTTGATCATCTTTTTCTTCTAATTTTGCCAATCTTTCTTCATATTTTGACATTGTTTGTTGAATATTAACCACCTTTTCATCTGTTTTAAGCAGCTGTTGTTCCATCCTCTGAACTTTTTCATCTGTTTTCAATAACTGTTGTTCCATCCTTGTTGTTGTTGTTCCATCCTTTGAAGTGTTTGTATAATCGTTTGTGTCAATTATTCTTTCTCTTTCTCTTGTTGCAACATTGCCTGGATAGTGCGTTGACCTCCTGATAGTGACGAAGACGGTGTAGTCATTGCAACTCACACTGTTGCTACTTTTCTGCTCATTGTGTTGGATGTTCAGCCAAAACCAATTTCAAAAAACAGCAAATTTAAAAAGGCCAAGTAAAAAAGGAAAAAAATCCAAGGAAGAAAAAAAAGAGAAAAGAAAATTTAAAAAAGTAAAAAGTAGTTCTTCAGGTTCTTCCAATACCCCAATCCTTTAGATGTTTACAAAAAAGAAAAAAGAAGAAAAAAGAAGAAAAATAGGTTAAAAAAAATAAAAGTCTTCTCCCAAAAAGAAAAAAAAAGAGAGAAGAAAAATAAAAAAAACCAATTCAATATTAAATCAATAAATTTTCAGACTCTTGGGTGCCCTAATCCAATGAAGTTATATAAAAATCCCAATCCAAAAAATAAAAAATAAAGAAGAAAAGGAAAAAGAAAAATAAAGAAATAATAAATAGTTCTTCAAACACTTTTATATCCAGAGAGCATACAGAGAGTGGGTTTTTTTTCCCCTTCCTGTATCCAGACCACAAATAACCAGGAGAAAGAATAACTGCTCAAAAGAGATCAAAAGCCTTCCAGAGTACCTCCAGGCTCCTTTTCAATTAAATCTAACAAGAGCACCTGTATAAACATTCAGTTGCTCTCCACTCTTATCTCTCAATACAGAGCCTCTGTTATGGCTACAGTGTCTCTTTCTTCTGCTACTCAAGTAAATATAGAAACAAAGTTTCTTTCCCAGCAGATGGCAGCATTACACATTCTCCTATCTCTCCTATTTTTTAAAAAGTCTTTTCATTTAAAATTAATCAAAAATTACCTAAAAAAGAAAAGGCTTCAGTCCAAATAGTCCAATCAATATCAATCTAAAAAAGACAAATTTTAAAAATTTCCAGTACTGCTCTTTTCTTCTCCAGTCCAGTCCAGTCTGGTTCAAATCAATAATAAAATTAAGACAATTTCCACGTCTTCTAATTATATACTTGGGTTAAAAAAAAAACTAATCTCAGATAAATTCGCTGCTTCTCTTCATTTGCTCTCAATCTCCATTTCATTCCTCGCATAGGGCGTTCTTTGTATTATTAAAAAAAGTAAAAATCTCTCACCGATCTGTTCCCTGTCATTCCTTCTTCCTCTTTCCGAAACTGTCACAGCCTCGGCAGCTTAATGGCTGCTACTCTGCCACTGGAAAAAGGGCTTTCCTGGGTCAACCAGGGACTTTGCAGTGTCCCTGGGATCCACAGGATGTGCCCTCTGCTGCCACACTCAAAACAAGACTATGGGGTCCAGGATGAACTGTCCAGCGGCGGAGCTATCGGCGGAATTGCTGGAGCCCCAGAAATTCTCACTCGTCTCGCCACGACATCAGCTTCCAGTCTCCTTTTTATATTTAATAATATTTCCAATATTAAAAACGTTTGGATGAATTAATGTTTATATTGTTGATAACCATATTGGTATTTTCACATAATATTGGTCTCTAACTTTTTCCCATATCAATAATAATGCATTTCTTATATAATGTCTTTGAAAGTACGTGTGTATCTTACTTCTACCATACCATAAAAAAGCATGCCAATCCAGTTGTAAATCATGTCTTTCCAATGTTAATAGTCTTATATTTCTTAATTCAATCCATTCTTTCAATCATGTCTCCAAGTCTTTCTCAATTTGTTCTTTAAGTCTATAATAATTGTTTTCTTTGATTGTTGCACACCTTGAAGTCAAATATATTCCTAAGTATTTAATTTTTTTCACTTGTATGTCTGTCTCTTCTATCTCTCTCTTTTTTTCTGTAATATTTTTCACCAATATTTTTGTTTTTTCTTTGTTTTCAGTCCAGACACTTTTCCATAGTTCTCTATTTGGGCTAATAATTTTGGTCCTGTAACTTGTGGTTCCTCTAAGAAAAATACTAAATCATCCACAAATACTTGCAGTTTATATTCCTCTTTTTTAATTTTCATTGCCTTTATCTCTTTATCTCACCTAATGTTTCTATTCAATACTTCTAGAGTCAGAATAAACAATAATGGTGATAGGGGACATCCTTGTCTAGTACCTTTCATAATTCCAACGTTCTCTGTCATTTCTCCGTTCATCATTATCTTAGCAGATTGGTTGTCGTAAATGGTTTTTACTGTATTATTAAATCTCTCCCCCAAGTCCATTTCATGCAATTGTCCTATCATAAATTGCCAATTCACATTATCAAAAGCTTTTTGAACATCTAAAAACATCAACACCATTTGTCTTTCTGAATGCATCTTGTAATATTCCAAGGTATCCAAAATTACCCTCATATTGTCTCTAATTTGCCTTTTAGGTAGGAATCCATTTTGATCTGTATGAATAAGTTTATTTAACAGTTTTTTTTAAATCTGTTTGCCATTATTGAGGCAAAAATATTGTAGTCCACATTTAATAATGAAATGGGTCTATAGTTTTTTATTAGTTGTAGATCTGTATCTTCTTTGGGAATAAGTGTCACATGGGCCTCCCTCCATGAACCTGGCATTTTTGCCTTCATTAAAAGTTTATTAAATAATTCCAGCATTACATTGCTTATCACTTCTTGTAACGTTTTTTTATAATTCTGCTGGTAGGCCATCAGGTCCAGGTGCTTTCCCATTTTTTTGTCTTTTTATTGCTTCTGTTAATTCCATCATTGTTATTCTCTCTTCTAACATTCCTTTATATTGATCTGTTATTTTCAATAAGTCTGACTTTTCCAAATATTTTGATATCTCTTCCTCTGAAATTTTTTCTTGAGAGTAGAGTTTTTTATAGTATTCTTGAGTTATCCTCTTCTTTTCCCCGTTTCTATAACATATTTTCCCCTCTTCATCTTGTAAGTATTTTATCATCTTTTTCTCCTTTTCATTTTTCAATTTATACACCAACCACCTTTCTGGTTTATTTGCATTTCGAAAAAAAATTGTTTAGTTGCTCTTAATTTGTCTGCTAATGGTTCCTGTTCATTTTGTAGATGCGTGAATCAGCCCCATTCCCCCTTTGGGGTAATTGTAATTAATTAGAGGTGATTGAATCTTGTTTTCCATGGTGCATACTCTCAAAGAAAGAAAACCCGAAGTATATATTCTAAGAAACATTTTATTATGAAAGTTAAAAAAAACTAGCTGACTACATTTTACTGGCAGCTGTATCACAGACGAACAAAAGAGAAAGTTAGAAAAGAAAAGAATGTGGACATGCGCAGTAGCTCAGACATTACAAGACAGTCTTCTCTCTGCTGATAAAGTTCCTAGCAGCTACCATAATGCTCAGGATGGAAGTTCAGCTGGCAAATACTCAGAACACAGTGACAACCCCTTCTTTGTCAGTTGAGCAGACATCAGGTACAGCCATCAGTTAAGGCACATTTTCTTACGCAGATAGTCGTGCTGAGCTGCTGGAAGCAGTTTGTTGAGCATATCAGCAATTTGATCATGTGTAGGCACATACTGCAATTTAACAAAACCTTGTTTCACTAACTGTTTTATATTTTTATAACGGATGTCAATGTGTCTGGACCTAGAACCTGTGAAACATGAGTCAGAAATATAAACCACAGATTCATTGTCTTCCATCATGGTGATTGGTTGAATCGGGTGTGTCCAGATATCTGTGACCAAAGCATCAAACCATGTTAGAGAATTACATGCATCTGAAACACAAGCATATTCAGCTTCAGTAGATGAACAAGAAACAAAATTCTGTTTTCACACTTGCCGGTAAACAGGACATCCATTTAAGAACATCATATAACTTGAAGTACTTTTATGTGATTTCTTATCACTCGCCCAATCAGAATCTGCATAACAACATAATTCTGCATAATCAGTATGTGTTGGTTCTAACAATAACCTCATATCTTTAGTATGTTTTAAGTATTTCAATAATTTCTTAATACATGTCCAATGAAACTGTTTTGCCTTACCTATGTGTTGTGACAAGAGATTAACACTAAGTGCAATGTCGGGTCTAGTCCAACTACTAATGTACAACAGTGACCCAATAACTGAACCATAAAGTGTTTGATCCTCGAATTCAGGACTTGGTTCATGTGTCAAATTGTGAAAATCTGTTTGCATGGGTATGCGTGCTGTATTAGCATCTTTCATGTTGCAATGATGCAAGATTTGCTCAATTTTAATCTCTTGTGAAAAACTAAACCCCTTCTGTGTTTTGACAATCTGAACACCTAAATAATTGTTAACATGACCGAAAGATTTCAATGTGAAATATCTCTGCAAAGCTTTAGCAAAATTCTCACTCATCTGCTTATTTGGACCAATATAAACAATATCATCAACATAAACAAGAACTATCTCATATGCATTATCAGATCTTTTTGTAAACACGCATTCATCAGTTTCGGATTTAATAAAGCCCATTGAATTTAGCTTGTCCTTAAGACATAAGTACCACATTAAACCAGACTGCTTCAGACCATAAAGACTTTTATGTAGAAACCAGGTATCCCCTTCTTGCTGTCGGAACCCTGGAGGACCTTTTATGTAGATCTCCTCATCTAGGTCAGCATGTAGATAAGCTGTGTCAACGTCGAACTGGAAAGCTTCTAAACCAAGAATAATGGTGGTGGCTAAAGCTATTTTTACACTGTCAGTCCGGACTGTCGGTGAATAGGTATTTGTGTAGTCCTCAGGATAACGTTGAGTGAAACCCTGAGCTACAAGTCTGGCCTTGTACAGTGACTCACCATTTGGCTTCTTTTTGATTCTGTAGACCAATCGAGTGCCAATGACTTTTTTGTTTGCTGGAGATTTTGCAGGCGTAAACACTTTAAGTTTCTTTAGACTGTCCATTTCAGCCTGCATTGCCTCATACCACTTCTCTTGCTCTGAATCAGGAAGATGCTTGATTTATGTGAACTGATCAGGAGGAAGTGTAACATTACAAATCAAAGGCAAGGGTGCTTTTGTCAGTTGCCACAAATATAATTGTGGAGGGATTCCCTTTGTGGCCCTCTTGGAACGCCTCGGAACAACAGTCCATTCTTCTTCTGCTTCATCCTCGTCTTCACCATTATTGCTAGCGTCAGCATCCACGGTTTGCGAAGACGGAACATCAGGTTAAGAAGAACTGTTGGATGGAACATTTGCCTGTGAATCTTGGTCATCAGGCTGCGCGGCATCAGCAGCATCATCTCTAGGAAAATAAACTCCAGGATCATTGGAATGAATCCTGGACCAGTCAGCATCTTCCTCAAAATTCATGGATTGGGAAATCACTATTACATGTTTGGAGTTAATAAATTTGCTCCACTTTGAGTTGTCATTAATACCCATAAATCTCAGCCTCTTTGCTGCTGGACCTCCTTTCCTTCTTTGAGCTAAGGGAATGTTCACCATAGTGTATGAACCAAAAATATGGAGGTGTTTGAGATCGGGCTTGTACCCATACAACATGAAGAAAGGAGTCTGATCTATAACACTACTCCAAGTACAGTTGACAATATAATTTGCATATTTAATAGCTTCACCCCAGTATGGGTTACTGAGCTTGGCGTCTTCTAGGAGACAACACATCATGGTTTGCAGAACCCCTTGTCATCTTTCTACCACCCTGTTATGAGCTGGGGTGTAAGGAGCCAAGGTTTGCTGAAGAATTCCATTCTTATGCATCCAGTCCTGGAACCGCTGAGACATGAATTCAGCACCATGATCACTTTGAATTTTGGTGATGTTTACTCTGTGTTGGGTATAAACAAGAGTGACAAAGTCTTTAAAGATCTGAAAGGTCTCAGATTTTTCTTTCATAGGATATACATATCCATACCTAGAGTAATTATCAACAATTTTTAGAAAATACTTTTTACCACCAAGTGTTGGCTTGAAATGAGCACTACGTCAGTGTGTACCAAATCAAAAATGTGTGTTGATAGGTGTGTAGCACGTTTTGGAATGGCTGCTGCTTTGGATTTGGCTTTTTTGCAGACAGCACAATCCAAAAACACCTTACACCCCTTTAGATCCAAACTTTTAGTGAACTCTGGCATTTTCCTAAGAACACGAAAACTGGTATGCCCCAATCTTCTATGCCACTTATGGATACACTTGTAATGCAAAGGTTTACCAGTTAGTGAATTTTCAACATTAACAGTTTTATGAGGAACCTCAGGCTTGCTCTGTGCAACCTGTTTCCTAATTTTCTTTTTGTTGGCTTTAGGAGTCTTTGGAGTAGCAACAGGATCTCTCTCTGGAACATCTCTCTCTGGGCCTGTGCTCTCCTCTTTTGGAGTTTGTATACTTGCCTGTATTTGCGGTTTAGGCTTTGGCTTTATGTAATAAACAGCACCAATTAACATGGTTTCAGCAACAGTATCTCCATTTTTAACTATATAACTTGCTTTTTTGAGGTGGTGGACCTGGAACTTTAATACTCTAGACAAGTGACTCTGACTAAGCAAAGTACTATTTGCAGTTGGTATGTAATAAACATCAGGAATGAATGCATCGAGTATTCAAAGGCTAGCATAAATGCCTCTTCTTTGGTTAAAATTCTGCAAACATAATCTACTGTGCGTTGAGCAATGGGCACTTGATTTATCTTTGTAATGGCATCTTTCCATTCATAATTCAATGAATTAATAATAATGCTGACCATTTGAAAATCATCAATAAGATAGCCTCTTTCGCCCAAATCCTTCCTCATTCCTTTCATTTTAGTTAAATGTTCTCCAATATATTCACCAGGTTTTAATTTTGAACCATGGAACTCAGACAAGAGCAAACATGTAGATTCAATTAAAACAGGCCAGTAGCATGTCTCTAATTGGGCCCAAATTTGTTGGGCAGTTGCATCAGGTGGAAAAGTAACCTGCAGTTCAGTATCCATGGACTTCAATAATGTTGTACATGCTTTAGTATCTAAGTCTCTTATTTCAGGAGTTCATGGCTGGTCAGGAGGATTAAACACCATGCAGTGGGTACCTTCTCTATGGAGTAAAAGTCCAACTTCACTGACCCAAGCCTTATAATTTTGTCCTGAATGCTTTAATTTTGAATCACCAGCCAGTGGAACAATAGAAGATGTCTGTTGAGGAATATGCATTTGAGGTGCTGGTAAAAACACCTGAGGTACTGGCTGTGGAAGTAAAGGCACCTGTGGTTGAAACTGAAGTTGCTGTATTTGAACCTGTGGTTGCTGTAGTCGAACCTGTGGTTGCTGTACTTGAATCTGTGGCTGCTGTATTCTGGCTGCCCCTTGTGCATTAATATGGGCTGCTGGAGGCGCCATTTGTATTGGTTGCATTAAGCATTGCTGTGCTCCATCTAAATTAGGAATTTGGAGAAAAAAGTCATCAGCACCACCAGGGGGTGCTGATGATTGAGCCTGTGGAGATATGTGTGGCATTGCAGCCTGCAGACCTGATTGAGCCAGGGACATGGCTGATAAAGCCCGATGTAATTTTCCTAACTGCTGTTGCATCATTCTGTGCATTTCAGCTTTATCTTGTAAATTACTTTCGCCAGCAGGTGGTGCTGCAGTTTCAGGCATCGCAGAAAACCTTTCTTCTCTATTAACATCATGTGAAATCTGAGAAGGGACAACATCACTAGGCACATGTGACATGTACACAGCTTTGTGTTCTGTTTTGCCTGACACAAAACCCTCCTGGGGGAGTGGCTTTGACTTTGAAGAAGGAGCCAAAATGGCGGACTCAGGGATTTGAAAAAGACGAGAGTCCCTCTTATCTGGCTTAAATATAGAAACAAATGCTTTTGCCTTGTGCAGCTCATGTTCCAGAAACTCTATTTGATCATAATAATCTTGCACAACCTTAGCAGAGTTTCTTCAGGGGTAGGAGGAGAATAGTGAATATCACCTCTCTCTGTGGGTAAAGAAATCTGAGCTGCTTGTAGAATTTTAGGTTTGGCACCAAGCCTTTTAAATTCCTGGGCTTCTTTTGTAAATTCTTTAGTAATTAACTGGGGGCTTGAAGAAACATAAGTGGGTGTCACTGACCTCAGCACGTCTTCTTCGAGGACTCCCCCAACAGCACCTCCATCCAGTCTGGTTGCTGAAGCAAGCGGTGTTTGAAAAGTTGAAAGTCTGTATACAATTATTTTCGCTTCTTCATCAGAGAGATCAGAAATATTTATATCTTCAGCAGACTGTGTCCTGTATTTTGATTTCTTTTTCTTCTTCGGCATATTTGCAATAAATAATCAGGGTTCCTCAGTCACCAAAAAATTAATTGCTTAAAAGCCTATTCACTTATCAGTTGAGTAACAGCCAAGGGAAACAATATAAATCAAACCATCCCCTGCTACCATTGTTGGAGCGTGAATCAGCCCCATTCCCCCTTTGGGGTAATTGTAATTAATTAG
>WNWU01013815.1:30837369-30876146 GCA_012654045.1 Ptyas mucosa | reverse complement strand
CAGACGAACAAAAGAGAAAGTTAGAAAAGAAAAGAATGTGGACATGCACAGTAGCTCAGACATCACAAGACAGTCTTATCTCTGCTGATAAAGTTCCTGGCAGCTACCGTAATGCTCAGGATGGAAGTTCAGCTGGCAAATATTCAGAATGCAGTGACACATTTATATTTATTTCATGTTTTTTCACTTCCATCAACTTCTTAATTTTTTTATTTTGTGCATCTTTTTGGAAATCTTTTTCTAGTTTCTTATACTCCTTTTCCAATCTTATCTGTTTTTGTCTTTTCTTTTTATTCTTTTTTCCCCAAATATGTTATTGCCAGACCTCTAATATAAGCTTTCATAGTATCCCATACCGTCTAAAGTGATATGTCCTCTTTTTTATTTATTTTAAAGAAAAACTCTAATTCTTTTTCCATAAACTGTTGAAATACTTTTTCATTTAATATTGTTGCATTTAAAATCCATCTTTTTCTTTTCTTTTGACTTTTCCATGTTATTATCATTGGGTTATGGTCCACCCAAATGTTTGAATCAATATTTGCTTCTTGTATACTATCCATAAACTCTGTTGACATCCATAGCATGTCTAACCTCGAGCATGATGTGTCTATTTGAATAGAAAGTATATTGTTTTTCTTTCAAGTGCTTTTGTCTCCATATAACTTGAATACACAATTCTTCCATCATTGTAAAAAAAGATCTCGGCAGTATTCTTCTAGACTTTTTATTAGTCTTCGTTGTTTTATAATCCAAGTCTACATCTACTATGGCATTAAAATCACCCATTATACATACATATTCATAATCCAATTCTAATATTTTTTGTGTATTTTTCAATAAAATTCTTCTTGCTTTTCATTTGGTGCATATACTGCAATGAGTAATATTTGTTCTGAACTGATTTTTATTTCCACCATCAAAATCCTACCTTCATCATCTTCAAAATATAGTTTTGGTTCTAATTTTTCTTTGATATACAGTACCACACCTCTTTTACTCTGTTGTATCAATGATGTAAATAAAACTCCTAGTTTTGGATAGTGTAACAATTTCATATGTTGTCTTCTAATATGTACTTCTTGTAAACATATAATGTCCATTTTCAAACTGTTCAGTTTACTTAAGGTTCTATTCCTTTTTATCGCCGCATTTAGTCCATTTACATTTAGTGATATTGCTCTTATTTCTTCTTCTATGATTTACTTGTTACTCATTTTTGATTTCATCGCCCTTGTCTCTCTTTTTTCCATTGGATCTTTAGCTCTTGCCCCCTCTCTTAACGGTCTTTCTTCTTTTGTTTTTTCCTCTTTATCTTTCTTGTCATCTCTCTGTTTTGTCTCACCTACTGCACCCTGATCTTCCTCTAACAGTCCACAAAATTGTTGATAAAACAGCTTTGTTTTTTCAATAGAATCAAGCCTATGTCTTTGTTCTTGCCATGTCACAATAATTCCTTCAGGTATTAACCATCTGAAACTCACTCCTTTGAATATTAAAAATTTTGTTAAAAATTGATATTCTCTCCTCAGATCTCTAACTATTCTAGGTATTTGTTGTAAAACCACAAGTTCTTTACCTTTATATTTCAATGGTGTGATTCATGCTGCTTTTAATATCTCTCCTTCTCTTGGTAATTTATTCCTTGTTGCATATCTTGTATATACTCCAGATGCTTCATCAATCTCATTTAAAATCATTTCCTTGGGTTGTTCCAAAACTTCTGCCAAGATCTCTGCAATCACCTTGGGTAGATTTTCTCCTTTTTCTTCCTCTATATTTTGAAATCTTAAGTAGAACTCAGTATGTTCCATTTCGAGTGAGATAATTGTTTTTTCTCATAATTATTCTGTTGACACTAGTTTCTCTTCTAATTCTTCAACCTTCTCTGTGATGTCTGCTTTTTCTTCTACTTTTTGGATTCTCTCTTTGTTTTTCCCCATCATCTCTTTCATCTCTTTTAACTCTTGTTTTATATCATCATGAAGCGATTGCATAAAATTTCTTAGTTCCATCATCTTTTCTATGTTTCTACCACTGAAGGACTTGATGCAGGATGCAGGTGGGCTGTAACTTTCTTCATTTTAATATTTTATAATCCATTTATGATTAAATTATAATCCAAATCTCTAATCCACCTGATGATTGAATTAGAGAAAAATCAAAAAGAAAAGAAAAACCAATCAACCACCTCCCTTCAAAAATTTAAAATTCCCAATCTCCCATATAAAAATTTAGAAGTAAAATATAAAAAAGAGAAAGAAAAAAAAATGATCAAAAGAAAACAAAATTAATCCAATTGTCCAGATGGCACAAATTAAAAAAAATAAATAAAAAGCAAAAATGACAACAGAAAAAAGAAAGTCAAAAATCAAATACCAGGTAGCCAAAAGAAAAAAGAGAAGATTTTTCTTCTGACTCTTCATGTTATAATCCAAAGTTTTAAATAATCTGACTCTATTAAGTTCAGTTAAAAAAAGAAAAGAAAAGAAAAGAAAAAAGGTCTCTGAATATAAGACAAGTCAAGAATAAAACTTTTTCTTTCCACAAGCAAAACCCAGAACAAAGTACAAAGCACTTCAGAAAGTTTATAGTAAAATATATAAACTAATCATCCCAAGAGAAAAAAAGGAAGGTTTGTGTAAGATTCAAAGTCCAAAACAGCAAAACAAAAGTAGGAAAAAAGTTCAAAGGCAAGTTCAAAAGCCTGTCTTCTCTCCTTCACAACTGTTCAATTATCATTCAGCTAAATGTCAAGGTCAGTTATTGTTGGGGTTTCTTCAAAGATAATCTTTTCTTTCTTTCTTTTTCTTTCTTTTTCCTTTTATGACTAGATGGCACTGCAGGTCAACTTTTAACATTAACACCACACTTTAACTTCTGTTTTCCTTTGTTGATTCAAAATTGATTCAGAATTCTTTTAACAATCATCCCATTCTATAATAAAACATTTGTTCAAATGGAATTTCCATCTCCAATTCAATTCATTGTCCCAATTCTTATTATTAAGTTTAAAAAGGTTTAAAATTCCCAAAATTCTTTCTTCAGTAATAAAACAATAAAATAGTAAAAAGGTTTCTAGTTTCACTTCCTTCACAGCTAATTTACTGGAGAGCTTATACCGCTCTCACTTCTCGCTTTCAGCTAGTCTTTTCCACCTTGTAAATTCTCCAGGTGGGTTTGAAGAGAAACTTTAATAAGGCAAAATCAGAACCCTCTCACTTCCATGTCACATGCTGTCTTTCTTGATCTTCTTTTGTTGTTGTAGCTGCCCCTGCTTCGTAGCGACTTCTTGGTCACTTTCTTCACTGTCCGAATTGAGGAGCTTCTTCCATGGAGTCTGCAAACTCCCTGTGCTGACCAATCTGTGCTCCTCTTGTTTGTTGTTACTACGAGATGACTTAGGTCCCTGGAGACCCTCAGACAGCAGAGATATCGACAAGTCCTTGAGAGCACTCAAAGAGCCTGTCTTTCCGCTGGGACATTGGCCACACCTCCTCAATATTCATGGAAAATTGAAGGACACAGATTGGAACAAGTTAGGACATTTAGATACCTTGGGGTGGTCTTCCACTCGCAAGGGACATGGAAGGCACACTTGGAGCAGACACTGCAAGTAGTCAGTAGGTCCTCAAATGCAATTAAACACTTCTTTTATACAGGCAGAGGTCAATTAATACCTGCTGCCTTAAAACATTTTGAGGCCAAAACATTGCTGCAAATTCTTTATGGGGTACAAACAGGAATCCTTGCAAAGAAAAACTTGCTAGAAACTATACAAACCAAATTCCTGCAAGCCATCTTAGCTGCACCCAAAGGTACTCCAAATGCCCAGCTAAGAATTGAGACAGGTATGCCTCAAATTCAGATAAGAGCCTGGAAGATGATGATCATTTATTGGCTAAAAATTCATTTCTTTCCAGAGGCACTGTCCCCGCTAGTGCTGACTGACAACTTCCCCTCCCCCTGGAAACAGGCGATAGATCACAAGCTGGGCCCTTATGGGCTCTCATTGGTATTCTTAATGTCCCTCAGCTTTGACAAAGCAAAGCAAGTGGTAATTGATAGAATGAAGGACATGGATTTCCAAGAAGAACTAAATAGGTTGCCTCTCCACAGTAGGGACAGAATCAAGCAGGGTGTGTGGGAATCAGCAAGATATCTAAATGATCTGATATTCCCAAAACAAAGGATAGTTTTCTCAGAGCCAGATTTAATATTCTCCCCTCAACACTTCTCCAGGGTAGGTACAAGAGAACACCAATAGCAGAATGGGTATGCATATGTGGAAAAAGAGAAGTCAAAGATATCTCACATGTTTTATTGTACTGTGAGTTATACAGAGTATGTAGGTCAATATATATTCTCCCCTTACTAGAGAGATTGCCAGGGAGGACAGACGACTTTTATGTAGGCTTTCTCCTCCAAGACTCAAATCTGGATACCACGCGGGCAGTGGCAAAATTCTGTGTTGCTGCAATGTCCACAAGAAAAAAAACTGGTTACAGAATTATAGATATCAACTGTTGCCAATTTTTTGGAAAAATCTATAACAATTATTGGAAAAATACATTTACTCACATACTTATCGGCTCTCCACTCATGTAAATTAGGGAATGACCCTAACGGTTTGAGATTATGTATTTTCATAACAGGGATGTTATTATTCATGATTAATGTCAGTATTATTTTTAATTTATTGTATGTCTATTGCTGGTCAAGGACCGTAATAAAGTTTTATTCATTCATTCCTATTCACCTCCCCCCTCCCATTACTTTGGCAGCTGACAGCAAGCAAGCATCATAGAGGCTGACACAATGACTTTAAAATACAGCTATTACTATTTCCAAAAAATATATACTTGTACTTGCTAAATTTTTAGAAGGTATCTATGTTAACATATAGTTGGTTCCATTAGCAGAAGAATAGCTTCCAATATAGGGGGAATAATCACAAATCCAGCAAGTTTTTATATTTGCTTGAGAGTCTATGAGAAACCTTTTGCTAATGTTAGAATGAGACTTCATTGAACAACTAATGTAGTTTTGTCTTCTTGTAGTTCTTGAAATCCATGTCACAGAATTCAATGTTTCAAAGGTATTCATATCATTTAGCCATTTTTTATAAGATTGCAAGATTGAAAAATGCTGTTTAAACATTTCATGGAAAAGTCTTTTTATAATGCGACTATTAAGCATTGTACATTAGGTTTGTCAAATTTCTTGTTTCTGATCAGATTGTATTTCACAATGCTTCAAGTGTATAATGGCTTATTTAGTTATATTAACATAATAGATATCAGTAAAAATTATACCTTTATACCCCCCAAAAAAGAGAGGAAGTAATCCATGGGAAATGGGGTGGGGAGGAGTAAGTGGAATGTGAGATGCTAGCAAAGCAGGCCCAGTCTGTGGAGACCTAGCGGATGGGGTGGGGGATGCAATTATGGGGACCCCAGGGGAGCATGAGGTATCTCAGTGGATTGGGAGAGGACTTGGATGGTCTGCACCAGCACTAGGCCCACATGCTGTTCCCCAGCCTGAGATACCTCATGTGCATTTAAAGACCTGTTCATTTGATTAACAAATGCATTGGGGAAAGCAGGGAGTGATCACATTCATTTAATGTGATTCAATCAAATTAATCCCCAGGTTACAAATGTAATTGGCAGGCTCTATTACAGGGGTGAAATGTAAAATTTGTTACTACTGGTTCTGTGGGTGTGGCTTGGTGTGGGGGGGGGGTAATGTGACTGGGTGGGCGTGGCCAACTTTTTTTTTTTAACTTTTCAAAGCATTTTTTCTAATGCTTTGAAAAGCCTCTGCCGATCAGGCAACTCAGCTGGGATCGTCAGAGAGGCTTTTTAAAAAATACCTCTCTAACGATCCCAGCTGAGTTGCCTGGAGAGGTATTTTTTTAAAAGCCTCTCTGATGATCCCAGTTGAGTTGCCTGATCAGCAGAGAGGTATTTTTAATACCTCTCTGCTGATCAGGCAACTCAGCTGGGATCATCAGAGACTTTTCAAAGCATTTTTTTAACCACCTCTTCGGCCAAGAGTTTGCAGAAAAACATGCTTTGAAAAGCCTCTGATGATCCCAGCTGAGCCACTTGATCATCAGAGGCTTTTTTTTTCTTTTAAAAGCATTTTTTCGTCAGAAGAGGTTGTAGAAAAAATGCTTTTAAAAGTAAAAAAAAAAGCCTCTGATGATCATGCAGCTCAGCTGGGCATGGGGGGGGGCAGGGATTTTTGCTACTGGTTCTCCAAACCACCCGCCACCATTGCTACCGGATCAGGCGATCCGGTGTTGCATTCATCAATGTTACATTAGTTTCCTGGAGGCTGAAGATGAATGAGAAAAAGAAAATATCTATGGACAGCAGAATAACAGCAGAATCAACAGTAACTTTATTGAGCATCAGACATAGTTTATATAGTTTCTAAGTTACTCAATTCTCACCTACTATGCGTGTTACATTATTATTGGTTAACAAATCTCCAAGGCACAATAATTGGTTAGTAATTACATCATTGGTTTTCGTGAGAATATGCACAAAAGTGTTATACATTGAATGCGGCAAATGTTGCAGGTTATACTTTGTTTCATCCTGTGTCCTTGTACATGCTAGAAACACTGCTTGCAGATGAGAACTGCTTTGTTTGCACTTTCGTGAGACCACAGTTCCAAAAACCATACAGATGAGCAAAGCAATAACCCTACATTTCCTCGCTTTTTATTTTAATGAAGGAAAATGAAATTCATCCAGAGCACACAATTGGATCACATTCAAAGTAGGTTGAGGAGACTTACAAAACATTGCAAAAAATGAAGGAATACATTGCATACAACAACAAAAAAGTATAAGTAATGCAATTATAATTACACCATAGAAGAACAATTGTTTTAACCAAGCAAGATCAGGTAACCAATCAGTAACCAAGCAAAAGGAGAAAATTCTTCATGTACATTATTTTTCACAGAAGCTTGTAAATTAGCTAATTCATCTTCAATAGTCTTATTAAGTGAATGAAAAAGCACAGCATAAGCACGTTGACCAACCAAGGTACAAAATCCACTTTGACGAGCTAAGAAATAGTCTATAGTTGTTGAATCAAATCTTGATTTAGTTCTTCAATTTCATTCTGCAAATCACGAATAATTGCAGCAGTAGCATTAATAGATTTCTCCAATCGACATGTTAGTCCCAAAATAGAATGTCTATTGCCTTGAGCTATTATTCCTGGATACGATCCCAAAGTAATAGTTCCAGTTATCGTTCCAGCTAATGCACGTCCAAAAGTAGGCAATGAAGAAAGTTGAGTATCAATAATGACTTCATCAGAACATGTTGGTCCCAAAGTTGCACGTCTCCTTCGAGTTGACAAACCACCAGAAATACCTATCTGTACAGGTAAAGACAAATATCCAATTGCAGCACATTGATAGTTCTGAGGGTGTACATTTGTTGCATATTTATCAAAGAAAAACCACATAGAAGGATCTTTTAATTGCCATCCAGCACAGATCGATCCACGAGATCCAGTACCAGAAACTTCAGTAACTTGAAAAATAGGAAAATTATCAGGATACATATCAGGTATAAGATTATGACCCTGTAATGTTTCATTAATACTACCCCATAACCAATATTTCTGAATACAATAACTATAATTCCCTACTTTATCTAAAATAGGTTTAGCTGTCGGGTAATCAGACCATTGATTAAACCAATTATGACGGGCATAACAACAAAAACATAAACCTCTCGTAAATTGATTAATACAAAGATATTTCCATTTAACTAAATTCAATTCATGTGGAGGAGTAGAAAATAACCATGAAGAAGAAATATGTTGAAGTTGTGAAACAATGAAAGCAGAAGAATTAATTAAATTAGGAAGAAAAGCAACTTGACCAAGAGCCATAGGAGGTTCATAATATAAAGTAACATTACGACCATGAATTAAAAACATATATTGAGCATGACGAATCCAAAGATTAGGACTAAGAGAAAAATCAGGAGTTGTAGAAGTAGTAGAAACCAGAGAGAGAAAACAAAAGAAAAAACAACTCATAAGAAAAGACTTGTTGAATCGTTGTTGAACTTCAAATGGATCCCAAGTCAAGAGTGGAGAATGTTGCGACTTGAGAATTTTCATTCGTCACATTCGTGTTTCCATGATAAGGACAAACACAGCGGCCTGGAATCCACACAGCTTGTTTCGTCTGCAGATCTTCAATTGCAGCGTAACCACGACCCCAGGTGATAAGTTTAGTAGGTCTACGCCAGGCAGGATCAGGAAGTTGACGATAGAGTACCAAGGGTTGTGAAACAGGATCCTGAATATGAAAATGTAAATTGACTGGAATTTCTGAAAAGGAATCTAAAAATGTTAAGTAATTCCATGCATACAGAGCTATAGAGATCAAATTTTGAATCTTTCGCAAATGGAATGGGCCAGATTAAGTTTTTATTAATTTAGTTAATGTAGCTTTGAATGTATGATGAGCTTGCTCAATTATAGCTTGCCCTTGAGAGTTGTAAGGAATTCCATGTATCAATTGAATATTCCATTGTTGACAGAAAGAAGTAAATTCCTTAGTAGTATATGCCGGACCATTGTCAGTTTTTAATTGACTTGGTTGTTCCATGACAGAAAAAGCAGAAAGACAATGAGACACTGCATCAAACGTGCGCTCATGTCTAGAAGCAGTGACCCATAAAAAATGAGAATATGTGTCAATGGTTGCATGTAAATAAGTGTTTAAAAGTAGCAAATTGTGTGACATCCATTTGCCAAATTTGGTTGGCTTTTGTTCCTTGAGGATTTACTCCCATAGGAAAAGGAACAGAAAATTGTTTAGCCAAAGATTTAGCATTCTGATGAAAATATGAATGACTAGCAACAGGATCAGAGAAAAGAATTGTGACATCATTTAGAGTCTCATCAGCTTGCTTGTTTCCTTCTGTCAAAGAATTTTGAAAAGGGGTATGGCTCCTAATGTGCTCAACATATAAAGGAAAGACACAGCCTTCGAGACTTCCGGTGGGACTGCGACATTGCCAGACGCTTCTTTTTGAAGCGCCAGCCCAGGGCTTCGTAGAACCGCAAGAACAGCGACTATCGGCTGTCTTGAGGTTTGAAAACTTTCCCCCTGGTATGAGGGGGGAAAGTGAGTAGACGGGTGGGGTAGAGCTCCCTGAGAGTGCCAGATTTTACCCATAATCTGGCACTCGAAGATGAGAGCTCCCCGTTAAGCCTGTCAGTACTCCGGACCCTGGATGTCTCTGCTTTGCAGAGCTAGATGTCGTTACCATCCCAGCAACCAATTTTAAACAAATACTTCTTGACTCAAGCTGGTGGAGCACAAGTTGCACGAATGAAACAGCAAGCATTTTTTTTTCTTTTTTTTTAACTCCAAGGATTTACTTTCTTTAAAAGATTTTCCCTAAGTGGAAAGTGAAAGCAAGATGGCGTTTGAGTTTCAACGGGGCGTGAAGAAGTGAAAGTTAAAAGTAATTATTGACAAGCCCCTGTTTGAAATGTAAAACTCCTTTTTGAAAAGTGGATGAAATAAGAAAGGATGTAATAATAATAATTGAAGCAGCAATACAAATTACAAATTGTAAAGGGTCTTTTTTTTTCTTCTTGAAACTCTTTCCCCCCCCTTTTTTTTTCTGTCCTTCTGGAAGGGAAGGAAGAAGGGGGGCAAGATGGCTGGTCTTTTTGAAAGCAAAGAAAGCAAAGGAGGGTTAATTAACCCTCAATGGTCTGATTTTGAGGAAGCTTTGAGTTCAATTACCTCTGCTTTATTGAAAAGAATTGATACTATATTTCAAGCTTCTCAAGCTGGAAACAATGAAATACATGGAAATACTGAGTTGCAATCTAGCAGTGGGGGATTGAATGAAGAGTTGGGAGATGTAAAAAAACAACAACAGATCATAGCAGTTTTTACTGAGGAGAGAAAGATGAATGCTGAGCAGAATAAGGAGCAAGAAATTTTGGAAGCTGATGAAATTTTGGCTACACAAATTTTTTTTATAAAACTCAATCTGCATTTAAAGAGCTGTTTCCAGAAGAAGCTACATTTCTGCAAAAATTTTATAATATGCAATCCCAAAAACCGCAAAATTTTACTGGAGTTAAAAAAGGCAGAGGGATCAAAGTTAAGAAGAAAGTTCGTAAAAAGGAAAAGAAGAAAGACTGGAGAAATGGAAAATAACCCTGCTTGATGAGATGATGGTCCTTAAAAAGTATTGTTTAAATGTTTAAAGATTTTGAATTTTTGGGGAAAAAAAAGCAGACAGCAGTTTAATGCCAGTTAACTAAGTGATGAGCGATGAGGAGGAGGCAATCTACAGCTGTATTGGAATATTTTGAGAAGAATAAACAGATCACAGCAATGCTGGTGTGTTGGGCTGTGAAATATGCCCTGACTTGAATGATTTGGAATATTTTATTAAGGACCGTAATAAATCTGGATCTAACTGTAATCGCAGAAGTTTTATTGAATATAGTAAATTGGAGTTTCCTGTGTGATGGTAATAAATATAAGGCAAAAGGACTATGGACCTAGAGCAATTGCAGGTGGTCTGGTGGTTTCCCTAATACGTCTGATGAATTTACTAATCTAATTTTTGACTGGATTTGATGGATACTATTTCAAATATAATTATAAAGTCACTCGGGTTTTTTTTTTTTTATAAAGAAGCAATTTTTTATTTAGGTGGGTAGACGCAAATGAAGATATTCTAAATGCTGTTGGAAGATGTGAAGACAAGAAGATTAGCAACTGGTTTAATCTAGTATGAAGAATTTAAATGTTTGATATAGTTATTAAATGACGTTTTATCTGTCTTGATAAATTAATAAGAGGTTTGATTGTTATTTTTTTTAATTAAAACATTTATTATTATTTTTTATTAAGTGTTTTAACTATAATTGGACCTTGATGGTTTAAAAGTGGAGGACGGAAGACTTTATATAGTATTTTATTTTAAATTTGGGGTTTTTTGAATGAGGGTTTCTTTTGTTGTTGTTGTTGTTGTTGGGTTTTTTTTCTTTGTTTTAAATGAAAGAAGTTATAAAATATCTTGTTAAATTGTATAGACTTAATAATTTAAGTATTAATTAGCTATATTGAGTAATGATAGGTTTGATTAGGTAATACTTAATTGCTTTATTAACTGCTGTAATTATAAATGGAGATTAATTCTGTTGAATTAGATGGAATAAGAAGAAAGAAGACTTGCTTTCCTTTTATCTACTTGTTTAATGATTATGATTATGATAAGTGTGAAATGGAGTTTAATTTAGAGAATTTGAGCTGTATTTTATCTTGTATTTGCTCTGGGAAGTCGGGGGGGTGGTTGGGGAGGGGGGAGAAAATGTATGTAAAACTTTTAAAACTTTTTCAATAAAAAAAAAAGAAAGAAAGACACAGCCTTCCAAAACATGTTTTAAAGATAAAAATAAAGACAAAAGATTAACATCAAAAGAAACAGAACTATAAACATAAGGAAGAGATTGCATTGCAAGAAAGACACATTGTGTATCAACAATTAAGTTAAGAGGCTGATCAGAAAATAATCTCAAAGCCAAAATAACAGCTGCCAACTCAGAATGTTGGGCAGATGTTTGAGTAGAAGTGAATTTCGAAAACCATTGTTGACCATCCGTCCAAACCACAACACCACGAGTAGGTGATCCATCTGTAAACACTGTTAAAGCTTCAGAAAGAGGAGAATGAGTAAAAATAGAAGAAAATGAAAGATTTAATGTATTTCTAATAACTATTCTAGGATCTTTAGACAAAGAATATTGAATATCACCAAGATATTGAGAAAAAGCAATTTGATATGAATCAGAAACAGTCATCAAATGTTCATGTTCAAGTTTAGTACGAGTGAAAGCAATACCATCCAAATCATGACCTATTAATTGCAAAGATCTTCGTCGTGCTTTCATAATCAATTCTTCTAAAACCTGCTGATAAGGAAAAATATTCTTAGGAGGAGAAGCAGACAAATTCAACCATTCATGAATATGAATTGTCTTTTCATCTAAAAGAGAATAAAGACAATCAATAGGTAAAGGTGAAGTAGGAAAAATTGCTAACCAAAATTTATTAGCCATAGAAACAATTCTATCAACATATCTCAGTTTAAGTTTATTTAGAATGTCCTGAAGACATTTCTTTTGCAAAGCAGTGAGAGACACCATATCCCCAGGATGCTTAGAGCCTTTTAACAAAGAAAAGGGAGGTAACATTTCTCCTGTAGAGATTTGAAAATATGGACGAGCCCAATTAATTGTTCCTAAACGTTTTTGCCATTGAACCAAAGTATATGAAGGTTGCACTTTGAGTTCAGGTAAGGTAGGAATGGAAGAAGATCGTAAAACTTTAAATCCCAAATATGAATAAGGTTCAGTGCGTTGTATTTTTTCAGGAGCTATGTAAAGCCCCCTGCTGGCTACAATAGTAATCAATGTTTGTAGCACTTGTTCTTCATCAAAATCTGGACCTGCTATTAAAATATCATCCATGTAATGATAAACTAAAAAAGAAGGAAATTGATCACGAAAAGGTTGCAAATTGACCTGATCCAAATAACTGTTCTACTGTGTAAGCACCACCACTCCCTAAAGCAGCTACATTAGCATGATGCAAATATTCACTTTCCCAGACCACATATTGCATAGAAGTTAGAATCATATGGAACAATTGCTTCCAATCTTGAGGTATCATAGTATACCCATTCTTAATTCCTTCTAAAAGACCTCTAGTAAAATTTCCAGTAATTCTATATTCAGAAATAGCCTTCTTCAACTCTCGTAAAATTTGAAATGGCAAACCTTCCCATTCTGCTATCTGTTGTCCAGCTTGCGGTCCTGGATGATATTGCACTGGACATACAGACAACAATTCAGCTAACTCTTCTCCAGAAATAGCAACATCTGTCTTACAATTCTCTACCATCTTTTGAAAAGAAGACTTTGGAACAATAGTAGAAGGAGGAGGTTCCTGTTTAATGTCAGAAGAGACTGGAACAATAGTAGAAGGTGGAAGTTTCTGATCAATATCAGAAGAAACAGAAGAAACAGAAGAAGGTTGTAAAAGCTGTTGTTTAATATCAGAAAGAATAGAAAGTATGTCAGAGTCAGAAGGAGCACAGGGTATTACTGCAGATGCAGAAGAAAGTTTTACAGCTTCAGGATCAGGAGAAAGTAGTTCAAGTTTAGATGTGGAAGAGAGTGATTCAGCGTTAGAATCAGGAGACAAAACTTCCTTTTCAGATAACAGAGGACATATAACAGTAGTAGGAGGGGAAAGAGAGGGAGGTGTAAGAAGAGAAGAAAGCTCTTCGTCCTTTTCACCCAACATTTTTATAGCATGTCTACAGAGGTGCCAAGCATGCAAAATATCTACCTCTGGACTTAGCTTAAAATACAAAACCTTGCCAACTTTTTCCCAATCTGACAACTTTAAAGAACCCCTCTCAGGATAGAATGAACAAGTTAAGGCAATTTCTCGTACCAGCCAATAAATAGCCTTCTGTGAAACAGAAAAGCCAGACTTTTTAAGAAGATACATTAAATCATCTACATGCTTCCTCTGTCCCTGAGAAAGTGAAGATCCCATACTTACAGAAACCTTTCAAGAGATAAGGTTGAACAGCCCAAGGGCTGACGGTGCACACCTGTCCTTTGCCAGACAAAATATGGGTCCCTGTTCCGGGTGCCAAATGTTGCATTCGTCAATGTTACATTAGTTTCCCGGAGGCTGAAGATGAATGAGAAAAAGAAAATATCTACGGACAGCAGAATAACAGCAGAATCAACAGCAACTTTATTGAGCATCAGACATAGTTTATATAGTTTCTAAGTTACTCAGTTCTCACCTACTATGTGTGTTACATTATTATTGGTTAACAAATCTCCAAGGCACAATAATTGGTTAGTAATTACATCATTGGTTTTCGTAAGAATATGCACAAAAGTGTTATACATTGAACGCAGCAAATGTTGCAGGTTATACTTTGTTTCATCCTGTGTCCTTGTACATGCTAGAAACACTGCTTGCAGATGAGAACTGCTTTGTTTGCACTTTCGTGAGATCACAGTTCCAAAAACCATACAGATGAGCAAAGCAATAACCCTACAATCCGGTCCAAACCGGGAGCATTTCACCCCTGCTCTATTACATTTGTAACTGGAGGATTACCTGTATAATGAGAGTGAGGGAGGGTCTCAGAAAGTCCTGCCTTAGCACCACATAAGTCCCATGTTACACCCACCCTGGCCATGCCCACCCAGCCACACCCACCCAGCCAGCCACGCCCACCCAGCCAGTCATTGGGGCAGAGAACCAGTTGTTTAAAAAATGGCAGACCACCAGTGACACCATGGCATAGCTGTAGCTGCTCTTTGGCTCCCTTGCCTCGACCATGTAGCCACACAGCCCAGCCTGCTTCCCAGCCTTTGCTGTGGCCTATGATGCGGCAGTCTCCCACTCCTCTTGGCCTGCTCCTGAATGCCTGACTTGGGCTGCTCCTGACTGCTCTGGCAGAGTAAGCACAGCCAGGCGCCCCCTCAGGCAAGCGGGGCTGGGAAGGGTGCTCATCTCCAAAGACTCCCATTTCTCTCTCCCTCAACCTCCTACCACTTCTCTCCCTCTGCCTCCTATCATTTCTCTCCTATGCCTTCTACAGCTTTTCAAGGCCAGAGACAAAGCACCTTCTCTGGGCACACAACCCTCCACGATAGAGCTCTTCCTGGGAAGCAAAGCCTTGGATGACCTGATCTGTCCTGAAGACCTCAAGGAGCTCCAGACCTTGCATGCACCTCTGCCAGCCTGAGTGCCCTTCCCTTCAGATCCCAATGGGGCCAGCACCCAGTGGCAGTGGCGCTCTTGGAGGGCGGGCATATGTCCCGGGGCTGCATGCATGCACTGCAGTGGAGATGCAGTCTCAGCCCCAGTGCAGTGTCTCCTCCAAGGGCCACCTGCCATCAGCCTTACCTTCATGGGTGGCTGCACACTGATCCCATCTGAAGGGCAGGGCATTCAGGCCTCCAGAGGTGCATGGAAGCTCTGGAAGGTAAGGCTAACGCTGATGGTAGGGAATGGAAACCCACTGCACTCAGCCAAAGAGCCACCTCAGGCAGACATGGCAAGACTCGCTCACCTTTTGGGTTGGTGCACTCGGCTTCTTTTTTTTTTTTTTATTGAAAAAGTTTTAAAAATTTTACATACACTTTCTCCCCCCCCTCCCCAACCACCTCCCCCGACTTCCCAGAGCAAGTACAAAATAAAATACAGCTTAAATTCTCTAAATTAAACTCCATTTCACACTTATTATAATCATGATCATTAAACAAATAGATAAAAGGAAAGCAAGTCTTTTTTCTCCTTATTCCATCTAATTCAACAAAATTATCTCCATTTATAATTACAGCAATTAAAACAATTAAGTATTATCTAATCAAACCTATCATTACTCAATTTGGCTAATTGTTACTTAACAAATTATTAGGTCTATACAATTTAACAAAATATTTTATAACTTCTTTCATTTAAAACAAAACAACAACAACAACAAAAAGAAAAAAAAGAAAGGAAACCCTCACTCAAAAAACCCCCAATTTAAAAAAAAAATTACTATATAAACTCTTCCGTCCTTCACTTTTAAACCATCAAGGTCCAATTATAATTAAAACACTTAATAAGAAATAATATTAACAATAATTTTTAAATTAATAATCAAACCTCTTATATCAATACATATTAACAAATCAACTAAGAACTTCATTTAAAAACTTTATCAATCCTTTAAATTCTTCATACTAGATTGAACCAATTGCTAATCTTCTTGTCTTCACATCTTCCAACAGCATATAAGATATCTTCATTTACGTCTACCCACCTAAATAAAAATTGCTTCTATATATATATATAAAAAAAGCCCCCCGAGTGACTTTGTAATTGTAATTATATTTGAAATGATATCCATCAAATCCAGTCAAAAATTAGATTAATAAATTCGTCAGACATATTAGGGAAACCACCAGATCAACTGCAATTGCCCTAGGTCCATAGTCCTTTTGCCTTGTATTCATTACCATCAAGCAGGAAACTTCAATTTGCGATATTCAGTAGAACTTCTGCGATTGCAATTAAGTCCAAATTTGTTGCAATCCTTAATAAAATAATCCAAATCATTCAAGTCAGGGCATATTTCACAACCCAATACACCAGCATTGCTGTGATCTGTTTATTCTTCTCAAATATTCCAATACAGCTGTAAGTTGCCTCCTCATCGTCGCTCATCGCTTAGTTAACTGGCATTAAACTGCTGTCTGTTTTTTTTTCTTTTTCCAAAAAATTCAAAATCTTTAAACAGTTAAACAGTACTTTTTAAGGACCATCATCTCATCAAGCAGGGTTATTTTCCATTTCTCCAGTCTTTCTTCTTTTCCTTTTTACGAACTTTCTTCTTAACTTTGATCCCTCTGCCTTTTTTAGCTCCAGTAAAATTTTGCGGTTTTTGGGATTGCATATTATAAAATTTTTGCAGAAATGTAGCTTCTTCTGGAAACAACTCTTTAAGTGCAGATTGAGTTTTATAAAAAAAAATTCGTGAAACCAAAATTTCATCAGCTTGCAACACTTCTTGCTCCTTATTTTGCACAACATTCATCTTTCTCTCCTCAGTAAAATCTGCTATAATCTGTTGTTGTTTTTTTGCATCTCCCATCTCTTCATTCAATACCCCACTGCTAGATTGCAACTCAGTATTTCCATGTATTTCATTATTTCCAGCTTGAGAAACTTGAAATATAGTATCAATTCTTTTCAATAAAGCAGAGGTAATTGAACTCAAAGCTTCCTCAAATTCAGGCCGTTGAGGGTTAAATAACCCTCCTTTGCTTTCAGAAAGCCCAGCCATCTTGCCCCCCTTCTTCCTTCCCTTCCAGAAGGACAGAAAAAAAAAGGGGGAAGAGAAAAGAAAAAAAAGTTTCAAGAAAAAAAAAGGGAATCCTTTACAATTTGTAATTTGTATTGCTGCTTCAATTATTATTATTCCTTTCTTATTACATCCACTTTTCAAAAAGGAGTTTTACATTTCAAACAGGGGCTTGTCAATAATTACTTTTAGCTTTCACTTCTTCATGCCCCGTTAAAACTCAAACGCCATCTTGCTTTCACTTTCAGCTTAGGAAGAATCTTTTAAAGAAAGTAAATCTTTGGAGTTAAAAGGAAAAAAAAATACTTGCTGTTTGATTCATACTGCTTGTGCTCCGCCAGCTCGATTCAAAAAATATCTGTTTAAAGTTGGTGCTGGAATGGTTAACGACATCTAACTCTGCAAAGCAGAGGCATCCAGGGTCCGGAGTACTGACAGGCTTAACGGGGAGCTCTCATCTTCAAGCGCCAGATTATGTGTGAAATCCGGCACTTTCAGGGAGCTCTACCTCACCCGTCTACTCACTTTCCCCCCTCATACCAGGGGGAAAGTTTTCAAACCGCAAGACAGCTGATAGTCGCTGTTCTTTGCGGTTCTACGGAGCCCTGGGCTGGCGCTTCAAAAAGAAGCGTCTGGCGATGTCGCTGTCCCACTGGAAGCCCGGTGCACTCGGCTTCTGTGGGGCCTCTGGGTGACTGCCGGCTGCTCATCTTTCCCTCTGCCTTGGGTCCTGCATCTAGCCCATGATGGGAGGACATGTCGCTGCTGGCCCAGCCTGCAGGTGGGTGGGTGACCCTTGGGGATGATGCCATGCTGGGGTGAAGACTGCTGTTCCACTGCAGTGTGCACATGCAACCCCAGGACATCTGCCTGACACACACATCCGGAGCATCGCTGCTGCCACTCTGCAGTTTGCCTTCTGCCTTCCGCCACTGCCACTCTGGAGCTTGCCTTCCACTGCCGCTGCCACCTTCCAGAACTTCCTGCTCTGGAGCTCACCTTCTGTCTTTCACCACTGCCACTCTGGAGCTCACCTTCTGCTGCCGCTGATCTGGAGCTCACCTTCTGCCCCCACTGCATGGGCCTCTTATCTCGCATGGGGCAGCGGGAAGAGGAACTGTGTGGCTGGGAAGGCTGTCTGCAGTTCTTGCAGCCAAATCTGGGGTGTCTGCGAGCCTGCAAGTATGTATGAGGTCTTCTGCCTTGAGCAAAAGTTTCAACTATAAGACGTCCAAGGTACTTCTGCTAGCCTATGATTCTAAAGTCTCCATGACAAGGGAATTTGCTTAAATTGAGTGTGTCTGTGTGTGTGTGAGAGAGAGAAAGAGAGGGGGGAAGAGAGAGAGAGAGGGAGGGAGAGAGAGATGTGTGGCTTCTTGGGGGGTGCAATTTGGAGAAGTATCAAGAGAAATGCCAAAAGGGCAATCAGTTTGGGATTAAATTCCAAATGAAATTGGGTCTTCAGGGTAAGAAGACAGATAAGATTTCTAAAAGTCTTATTAAAACAAATGTCTAAAGGCAGCTCCTGAATGCATTAGTCCAGAGGGAGCTAAAGAGAGAGGATCCTAATGAGGGTCTTAGCTATTTAGCTCAGGAATAACAGAATAACAGAGTTGAAAGAGACTTTGGAGGTCTTCTAGTCCAACCCCCTGCTCAGGCAGGAAAACTGAGAGTGCCAAAATCTGAGTGGAGGGCCTGGGAAAGGTGTCAGAATAACAGAATAACACTTAGAAGGGATCTTGGGGGTGGGACCCAATACCATTTCAGAGAAACGGCTGTCCAGTCTTTTCTGAAAAACTTCCAGTGATCAAGCACCCAGAACTTCTGGAGACAAGCAGTTCCACTGGTTAATTGTTCTCACTGTCAGAAAGTTTTTTCTTAGTTTTAGGTTGCTTCTCTCTTTGTTCATTTCCATCCATTGTTTCTTGTTTTGCCTTCTGCTTTTTTGGAAAACACATTGCCCCCCCTTCTTTGTGGCAGCCCCTCAAAAGCCTGCTTTGTGACCTGCCTATCACACTCTTGGGCAAAGCATGTGAGCCATTTCCTCCTTCCAGCAGTCCATGAAAGTACATCTATAGTGTGTAGAAGCAGATAATAAAGTCGAAAAAAGGTGAACAACATTTTTACAGAACTATAGATACATTGAGGCTGGGCTTGACAGGAGTGGCTGGGAGGGGAGGGGCTGGGTGAGGCACCCCTTGACTTGAGTGATGTTCAGTTGGCCACACCCACCCAGTCACATGACCACTTAGCCACGCCCACCTAGCCACGTCCACAGAACCTGTTGTTAAATTATTTGAATCCCACCACCATATTCCGCATATAATTAACAGTGCCATACTGGATGCAAACATATTCTTAGGCTTGTCTTATTGACTTGAAAGGTTCACACATTGGGCTAAGTCCTAGTTTATTTTAACCATATTTCTCAAACAAACCACAGTGGCAGGCTCCAAGCAGCATGCTGAGTGAAATCCTTATATTACAAGTTAATGAAGTAGACATAAACCCCAATGTAATCCCAAAAAAGGCTTTAGGAGACCCATTCTCAAGTTAGCAGCATTCATAATAACCATAAGATGCCGAAATGATGACATCTATAAAATGATATACCTTTGCAAATGCTGTATGATGTCTGCAGGGCTTAACTGATAGCAGTAGCATAATTACATATCTTGTGTACATTGTAATTCCTCCCATTATATCTCTGCAAATATTCCTGATTTCAGAGATCCATTTAATAGGTATGTAGGATGGTCTTCAGATGCACTGCACTCAAGCTGTGGAATATGTTCCTTCAAACATTAAAAAAAATCATACCATATTTCTCTTCCTAAGGTTTGAACTATTGATCATTTTCTCACTAATTTTAAAACTATGTTTCTGTATTTTAGAGTATTTATTTTATATTTTAGTAATTGTTATCTGCCTTGAAAATTCAACTTCAAAATAGTGGGGATACACATTTTTTAAAAATTAAAAATGTAGTTGTTGGGAGCTAAGATATATCATTTAAAAATATTCTTGTGTTCAATGGCAAACTCTAAAATTTGTGGATGTACTACACACAACATGTAAATCACTAGAATTCCACATAGCTTTCTTTGTATCATGGTATCTCACCTAGCAGCATTCTAAATAGATTTTCTTCAATCTTGGAATGCACACAGATTTATTATAAATTCATAACCCCAAAAGATCATAATTTAAATCCAATTATTGTGATTATTAACAAACGTTATATATGTGGCACTTCTGATTAATGCTAAATTAATGAAAGTCTCTGTTCTGTACTCATTACACGTTAGTCTGTGTGCAGCTCGACATGCAGCTAAAACCACCTATCCTTCAATAAAACAGAGTGTGTGCATAGAACTGAATGCTTTATTGAAAGAACAGGATATTGTGAATCTGGGGAAAATAAGGATACATACAATGAGAACTAAATACAAGATAGACAGTATTGAGTTATTGCTGAACATAACAATTAATAAATACAAGCAATTTAAATCTCACCAGAGATGCTGTAAGGCCTTACCTCTCCAATCTTCCCAAGAAAGCAGGACTCTTGAAACTGTAATTGTTCCAAAAGGAGCTTTTATTAAAAGGTTTCTGATAATGAGATCTAGGCAAGAACTGAAGCTTCTCACTTAAAACCAGCTATTTAAAGCAATGCTAACCAAACCCCTTCCACACTACATCATTGCAGGGAAACAGAAACTTCATATAGAGATTAACACAGTAATGCAAGAAACAGAAACAGAAACTTCATATACAGATCACTCCATTCCTCCCCCTTTCTCCCACCAAAATGCCACTGTCCCTGTAGAAATAACTGGGTCCTGACAGATGCTCTGTGTGTGGGATGTAGGTTTGTCCTTGGATGACCATGTGCCACAGATTAAGATGGATTCGTCTTTGTGCTTCTGCCTTCTCCAAATGCTAAAGGAAATGAAGTCAGGCTTCCCAGTGTGCACTTGGTTTGAGAGTGCAGGCTGATGGATAAATGGGTTCAGTCAGCTTCAAATAATATACTTGATATTTGTTTCTCCGGCCACTAGATGTATACTAGATTATATAGTGGGGCATGACAGTCTCTGATTTTAATAATGTCCATATTCTGAATAAATACAGAGTTTTAGAAACCGATTCCAGCCTGTTCAATAATTCTGAACCTGAATAAAATGAACATATGAGCTCTATGACATTGTGGTTTTTGGCAGCATCTGCACAATCTCATTACTTTCTCAAAATGAGGAAAATAGTGCCATACTGCAAACTATGATGCTTTTGGGCATATATGCACAATTGCAGCACATGTAGAAAAAGTGGAAGACTTACATCACAATGCCATGATGCTGGTTTCAACTCTGATCCCATTCAGCCTCCACCCTTCCTCCCCCCATACATACCATTGGTCAGTGGTGGGTTTCAAAATTTTTTACTACCAGTTCTGTGGGTGTGGCTTGGTGGACGTTGCATGGCTTGGTGGGCATGGCAGGGGAAGGATACTGTAAAATCTCCATTCTACCTTTGAGCGGTGACATGCCCCGGTCCCCTTACCTCATCCCGTTCCCCAGGTTGCTCAGAATCTCAGGGCCTGAGTCTCCAGCTGTTGTTATGCAATGCCAGGTCCATAAAAAATAAGGCCCCCCTCATTTGTGACCTTATTCAAGAGGGGAGAGCGGACCTGGCAGGTATTATGGTTGGGCCATGAAGGGGGGGTGTTCCCCTTGTGGATATGTGCCCACCAGGCTTCCATGCATTTCATCAGCTGAGAGCTCAGGGCAGGGGCAGTGGAGTAGTGGTTATTATAAAGGAAGGTCTTGATCCAAGGGAGGCCACTGTACCTCAGATAGCCGGATGTGAGTCCCTTTTTGTGAAGTAGGGTCGTGGGGTGCAGATGGGTTTGTTGGTCATGTAGCTGGCTCCCTGCCACGTGGCAACAACCCTGCCTGAGCTCCTCAGCGTCATAGCCGAGGTGGTGGTTGATACCCCCAGGCTTCTGGTCATGGGGGATTTTAACCTGCCATCTATTGGTGAAACGTCTGAGGTAGCTTGGGAGTTCATGGCTTCCATGACGGCCATGGACCTGACTCAAGTAATTCATGGCCCTACTCACATAGGTGGACACACTCTGGACTTAGTTTTCATCTCTGGTCAGTGGATGAATGGTCTTGATATAGGGGATATAGGTATTGAACCCTTGTCATGGTCTGACCACTCACTCCTTCAACTTGACTTTCTGACCGCCGCACCCCATCGCAGGGAGGCGGAACCGACCAGGTGGTTCCGCCCCAGGCGCCTGATGGATCCTGATAGGTTCCAGATGGAGCTTGGGCCATTTCCCGAGACTCTGGCTCATGACTCGGCTGAAGACCTGGTGGCTGCCTGGGATAGTGCGGCCGCCAGAGCTTTGGACCTTGTAGTGCCTTTGCGGCCTCTGACCCAGCACCGAACTCACTTAGCTCCTTGGTTCTCTGAGGAGCTGAGGGAGATGAAGCACCAGAAAAGACACCTAGAGAGCGGTTGGAGGGCCTGGTCTGAATCTGACCTGACACTGGTAAGGTCTCATATTAAGACCTACCTAGTGACGATAAAAGTGGCAAAATCGAGCTATTTTGCTGCTTTTATCGCGTCATCAGATAATTGCCCAGCTGCCCTGTTTAGGGTGACCCACTCCCTCCTCCATCTGGGAACGCGGGATGACTCCTTACAGGGCCGAGCTGAGGATTTTGTACAATATCTGCATGATAAAATCACTCAGATTCGGGAAGACTTGGCCGCTGACTGGGTTAGTTCAGACGAGATGACTGAGGCAGGTCTTGAGAGTGTTATCTGGGAAGAGTTCGTTCCTGTGGCTCCCAAGGATGTGGACAGGATCTTGGGATGGCTGAACATGACCACATGTTTATTGGACCCGTGTCCCTCCTGGTTGGTGCTGGCTTCCCGGGAGGTTACACAAGGCTGGCTCCAGGGGATTATTAACGCTTCTTTGAGTGAGGGTGTCCTGCCAGCTGCCTTGAAAGAGGCAGTGGTGAGGCCCCTCCTCAAGAAGCCCTCTCTGCATCTGGCTGTTTTGGCTAACTATTGTCCAGTCTCCAACCTTCATTTTATCGTGAAGGCTGTTGAGAGTGTGGTGGTGCGGCAGCTTCCCCAGTACCTGGATGAAACTGTCTATTTAGATCTGCTCCAGTCCGGTTTCAGGCCTGGGTACAGCACGGAAACGGCATTGGTCGTGTTGGTGGATGATCTCTGGAGGGCTCGGGGTAGAAGTTATTCCTCTATCCTGGTCCTGTTAGATCTCTCAGCAGCTTTTGATACCATCGACCATGGTATCATATTGCTCCGGTTGGAGGGACTAGGGGTGGGGGGCACCGTTTTGCAATGGTTCTACTTCTATCTCTCCGACCAGTCACAATCTGTGTTGACAGAAGTGCAGCGGTTGACCCCGAGGCGCCTTGTTTGTGGGGTGCCACAAGGGCCAGTCCTCTCACCCCTCCTGTTCAACATTTATGTGAAGCTGCTGGGTGAGATCATCCATGGTTTTGGGGTGGAGTTCCATCAATACGCTGATGACACCCAGCTGTACATCCCCACCCCAGACCATCCCAGCGATGCCTTGGAAGTGATGTCCCAGTGCCTGGAGGCTGTGCGAGTCTGGATGGGGAGAAACAGGCTTTGACTCAACCCTTCCAAGACTGAGTGGCTCTGGCTGCCAGCATCCCGGTATAGCCAGCTGGTGCCATAGCTGGTTATTGGGGGCGAATCACTGCCCCCCACGGAAAGGGCTCACAACTTGGGCATCCTCCTGGACTCACGGCTGTCTTTAGAAAAGCATACAATGGCCATGGCCAGAGGGGCTTTCTATCAGGTTCTCCTGATACGCCAGTTGCGCCCCTTTCTAGATTGGGACTCCTTACGCACAGTCACTCAAGCACTCGTCACTTCTCGTCTGGACTATTGTAATGCTCTCTACATGGGGCTCCCCTTGGGGTGCACCCGGAGGCTCCAACTGGTGCAGAATGCCACCGCACAGGGGATTATGGAAGCAATGGGGCACACCCATGTGACACCTCTCCTGCATGAGCTGCATTGGCTTCCAGTGGACTTTCGGGTACATTTCAAGGTGTTGGTGACCACCTTTAAAGCGCTCCATGGCTTAGGGCCGGGGTACTTATGGGACCACCTTCTGCCACCAATTCTTCCCACTGGGAAATTACAAGAAATTATTAAACTTTTGAAGGATCAATTTCAACTGCTTATAGCAGAACAAACAGCAACTAACTTACAATTTGCAAAACATAATACTTTTGCTAACACTAATAAGCCGGGCAGGTGGATGGCTTATACATTGAGGAAGCAACAAACTACATGAACGATTGATACCATTGAATATGCCGGAAATGAAGTCTTTCAACCAAAACTAATTAAAGAAGCTTTTTTGGATTACTATTCTAAGTTATATGCTAAGGATAATATACAGAATAAACTTATAGATAAGTATCTTGATGGAAAAAGGGTTACTAAGATTTCATCTGCTCATAAGGAAAGAATGGATCAATTAATAACAGCTGAGGCGATTAGCTTTGCTATAAAACAATTGAAACCAGCAAAAGCTCCAGGGCCGGATGGCCTAACTGCAGTTTACTACAAAACTTTACAAGCTGAAATGATTGACCACCTTAAAGACTTATTTTGTAGCATACAGCAAGGTGGGTAACATACCTTCTTCATGGAAAACAGCTTTTGTATCTTTGATACCGAAAGAAGATTCAGGTCCGAAAAAACCAGAAAATTTTAGACCAATTTCTCTTTTAAATACGGATTATAAAATTTTTGCAAAAGTATTAGCCAACAGGTTAATGCCAGCTATTCAAGAGGTGATTCATCATGATCAAGTAGGATTTATCGAAGGCAGATATATGAAAGAGAATGTTAGGCAAATTATAGATTTGTTGGACTATCTAGAAAAAAATTAACAGATCCCAGCAGTACTAGCCTTTTTGGATGCAGAGAAAGTCTTTGATCGAGTGAATTGGAATTTTATAATAAAGACTTTGGGAAAAATGGACTTTGGGGTTCGTTATACACAGGCAATTGCAGTGATATACCAAGAGCAATTTGCACAACTTATTATTAAGGGCATTTGCAGATGATCTGGTGGTTACCCTAACACGGCCGATGGAATCAATAATCCAGTTGAAATTTATTATAGAAGAATATAGTCAAGGATTTTACAAGGGGGGAAACAAAATTGATATTGTATATGGTAACAGCAGCTAGACTGTTGGTTGCCCAATATTGGAAGAAAGATGTCCTGCCTACTATTGATCAATGGACCCAGAAGATGGCCGGATTTGCAGAGATGGCGAAGATCTCAGCTTTTTTAAAGGACTCTACACAAGAGATATATGTGCAAGAATGGAAAAAATGGATTGGTTATATACAAAATAAATATCAAACTAGAAAATATTATATAGCTTTCAGTTGAAAGAGATTAGACAAATATGATTATGCTGATTAGAGTAAAGGGGATAGAATATGAAGGGGTTGAACAGTATATATTGTGTTTGTAGTTATAATAGATTTATGTAGTGGAAGTCTGAAGGGGGGGAAGGGGAGGTTGGGTTGGGGTGGGGAGGGAAGGGGGATATGTATTTGATAGTTTATATGATTTAAATGTATAACCTGTGGGGGATGGGGGGGAGGGGGAAAAATTTGTATTTGAAAAACTTTTTCAATAATAAAAAAAAAACTTATTTCTTTTAGTTAGCCGGGCTGGCCTGACTCCATGTCAGTTTTAAAGTCTGATACTGATTTTAATTGAAATGTTTTAAATTATGGGCCAAATTTTATTTAATTATTTAAAAATTATTTTAACTTTTGTGTACAATGCTTTTAGTTGGCTGTTCACTGCCCTGAGTCCAGAAGGATAAGGGCAGTATAAAAATCCAATAAATAATAATAATAATAATAACTTTCCTCCTGGTAAGAGGGGGAAAAGTGAGTAGACGGGTGGGGTAGAGCTCCCTAAGAGTGCCAGATTTTACCCATAATCTGGCACTCGAAGATGAGAGCTCCCCGCTAAGCCTGTCAGTACTCCGGACCCTGGATGTCTCTGCTTTGCAGAGCTAGATGTCCTGACCATCCCAGCAACCAACTTTAAATAAATATTTTTGAATCGAGCTGGCGGAGCACAAGCAGCAAGAATAAAACAGCAAGTATTTTCTTTTTTTTTAACTCCAAAGATTTACCTTCTTTAAAAGATTCTCTTTATGCAGAGAAAGTGAAAGCAAGATGGCGTTTCAGCGGGGCGTGAAGAAGTGAAAGTTAAAAGTAATTATTGACAAGCCCCTGTTTGAAACGTAAAACTCTTTTCTGAAAAGTGGATTAACTAAGAAAGGAAGTAATTATAATAATTGAAGCAGTAATATAAATTACAAATTGCAAAGGGTCTTTTTTTTCTTTTTGATACTTTTTTTTCCCCTGTCCTTTTGGAAGGGAGAGAAGAAGGGGGGCAAGATGGCTGGTCTTTTTGAAAGCAAAGAAAGCAAAGAAGGGTTAATTAACCCTTATATATGGTCTGATTTTGAGGAAGCTTGGAGCTCAATTACCTCTGCTTTATTGGAAAAAATTGATTTTGAGGAAGCTTGGAGCTCAATTACCTCTGCTTTATTGGAAAAAATTGATATATTTCAAGCTTCTCAAGCTGGAAACAATGAAATACATGGAAATACATGGAAATACTGAGTTGCAATCTAGCAGTGGGGGATTGATTGAAGAGCTGGGAGAAGGAAAAGAACAACAACAACAGCCGAGCAAGATGGACGCTTTGCAGAATAAGGAGCAAGAAATTTTGGGAGCTGATGAGACTTTGGCTATACGAATTTTTTGTTACAAAGTCCAACCTGCACTTAAAGAGCTGTTTTCAGAAGAAGTTATACTTTTGCAAAAATTTTATAATATGCAATCCCAAAAAGTACAAGATTATATTGGAGTTAAAAAAGGCAGAGGAATCAAAGTTAAGAAAAGAGTTCATAAAAAGGAGAAGAAGAAAGACTGGAGACAAGGAAAATAACCCTGCTTGATGAGATGATGGTCCTTAAAAAGTATTGTTTAAGTGTTTAAAGATTTTGAACTTTTGGAAGAAAACATCCAACAGCTTAATGCCAGTTAACTAAGCAATGAGCGACGATGAGGAGGTAACCTACAGCTGTATTGGAATATTTTGAGAAGAATAAACAGTTCACTGCAATGCTGGTGTGTTGGGTTGTGAAATAAGCCTTGACTTGAGTGATTTGGAATATTTTATTAAAGACTGTAATAAATTTGGATTTAATTGTAATTGCAGAAGTTTTATTGAATATAGTAAATTGGAGTTTTCTGTTTGAAGGTAATAAATATAAGGCAAAAGGACTATGGGCCTAGGGCAATTGCAGCTGATCTGGTGGTTTCCCTAATACGTCTGATGAATTTATTAATCTAATTTTTGGCTGGATTTGATGGATATTATTGGAAATACAATTACAAAGTCACTCGGGGTTTTTTTTTATATAAAGAAGCAATTTTTATTTAGGTGGGTAGACGCAAATGAAGACATTCTACATGCTGTTGGAAGATGTGAATATAAGAAGATTAACAACTGGTTTAATCTAGTATGAAGAATTTAAATGTTTGATATAGCTATTAAATGATGTTTTTAGTTGATTTGTTAATATGTACTGATAAATTAATAAGAGGTTTGATTATTACTTTTTAGTTAGAAAATGTTTTTTTTAAGTGTTTTAACTATAATTGGACCTTGATGATTTAAAAGTGGAGGACGGAAGAGTTTATATAATATTTTATTTTAAATTTGGGGGTTTTGAATGAGGTTTTTTTTTTGTTTTCAGTGAAAAGTTATAAAATATCTTGTTAAACTGTATAGATCTAATAATCTGCTAAGTATGTATTAGTTAAATTGAGTAAAGATAGGTTTGATTAGGTAATATTTAACTGTTTTATTAACTGTTGTAATTATAAATGGATACTAATTCTGTTAAATTAGATGGAATAAGAAGAAAGAAGACTTGCTTTCCTTTTATCTATTTATTTTTATTTATTTTATTTTATTTCCAATTTATATACCGCCCTTCTCCCTGAGGACTCAGGGCGGTGTACAGCCAGACATAAAAAACATAAAATATAAATATTAAGACATTTAAAATATATATATAATTTGGCTACAAAATTTAAAACTCACAGACCAATTAAAATATTAAAAATATTTAAAATTTCTTCTTAAGCCAGCCCGGCTTGTTGGAAAAAATGTGTTTTTAGGGCACGGCGGAAGGCACTGAGGTCATGAATTCTCCTAATCTCCGGGGGCAACTGGTTCCAGAGGGTGGGTGCCCCCACAGAGAAGGCTCTCCCCCTGAGAGTCACCAGCCTACATTGTTTGGCTGATGGCACCCTGAGGAGGCCCTCTCTGTGGGAGCGCACGGGTCGATGGGAGGTCATCGGTGACAGCAGGCGGTCTTGGAGATAACTAGGCCCTATTTGTTTAATGATTATGATAAGTGAGCGATGGAGTTGAATTTAGGGGATTTAAGCTGTATTTTATATTTTGTATCTGCTCTGGGAAGTCGGGGTGGTGGTGGTTGGGGGGGGAAATGTATGTAAAACTTTTAAAACTTTTTCAATAAAAAAAAAGAAAAATAATAATAATAATAATAATTCTGTCCCCAATCCAGGGGAAGGTTACTGCAAAATCCCCACTTCCTCCCAATCAGCTGGGATTTGGGAGGCAGATAATAGATGGGGGCAGGGCCAGTCAGAATTTTTACTACCGGTTCTCTGAACTACTCAAAATTTCTGCTACCGGTTCTCCAGAACTGGTCAGAACCTGCTGAAACCCATCTCTGCCACTGGGACTAACCCTGGCATTGAATGTGAATATGTCACAACTCAGGTTTCCTGCTCATGTGGAAATCTGGGGGGTGGGCTCATTCGATGGATAATAAATTAAGACCACACATCTTTCTGGGTCTACTTTATCAAGCTCATCTCTTTGGTTTAGTAACTTTTCAGGCCTAAAGCACAGATTTCATGATTTATATATGTTGCAGTTATAGGCTGTTTTTATCTTTTCTTAGAATAAAATTTGAATTTATGGAACAGAAAAATATCATTACAAAACTAAGGCAAGTTAGCAAATGTTTCTCTTATTAAAGGAGAGAGAGATGAAGAAAATAAATGTAGGAAGGAAGATTAAGCCATTCACCCAGTTGCTTTGAAACCTGAAGGAGAGAACTGCATATTAATGTTTTCTGTGTGGGCTCAGTATGTGTTACATTATGCAAGTAACACTTTTTCCTTTCTTATTGAACAAAAAACACAAGTTTTGCTCTATCCTTACCACAAGGGAAGCTTACCTCAGAAATCAAATATTTATCCTTATATCTGTGCTATATCTTCCTCTAACATAAACAGAAAGCAGTTGTTTGAAATATATTAATCATGTGTTTGCCTTTTCTTTTAAATTATGCCTAACTGCAGCAAAGCAGTTTGCAACCTGAGGTTAAACGTATGCACAGTAATAGTGACCTCCAGTGGTAATAGTAGGGAAATGAAGAACTTTCTTTTTGGAATAACAGTCAACAAAACTTGTGTGGCTAACTATTTCTGTTTCAGTAATTTAAAAAAGAGTGCTATTTTGATATTGAACTTCATTTGGTCAGACTGCTACACTACCTCACATTTTCCCTGTTTAATCTTCCTTAATTTCAACATACAGAAAACCCCAGGATTGTTTTTTTAGTATTGTAACTATGGAAGTTATTATAATTATTACTTTTACTATTAGTTTATTAATAATTTGTATTAAAAAATTGATCCAGACAATACACTGTTTATTAAGCACTCATGTATTTTAAAGAAGAAAAAACTGTATAAATATAATTCAGAAGAAAAGAAAAGAAAACCCCAGGATTGAATATGCACATTACTATAAACCATAATGCAGGTTAGTTTGTTTTGGGTCAATATGAAAGGCATATTCATATTGACCTTTCAATATTAATATGCCTTCATATTCATATGAAGGCATATTCATGGGCGTGATCCGGTAGTAAAGGTAAGTAGAACCCACCCCTGGATACAATCCACGACTAACTGAGGAAACCACAAAGGTGGTTGAAATAGGTTCATTCCTATTAAAATGCCAAGATAAATTGGAGTGGCAGCTAATCTCAAAAAGAGATTGTGTTTGCCTTTCATTTGTAACTCCCATCAGTCAGGTTATCAGCAGATATGGAAGCAGCTCAGTTGTAAAAAGCTTAAACACAGTATATCATCTACTATGGAGGCTTTGTTCTTCTTAAATTATTGCTTCTGCCATTTGAAACAAAACTTTCTCTAATTTTTTTCTTATTTTTAAAAAATATTTTAATACATTTTATTGCTTTTAAAATAATCACAGAAAAATAAAAAAATCAATGAAATAGAACATTAAAATACTTTATAAAAAAATAACTAGCAAGTGTTTATTGGGTTTCCTTCTACAGGAAAAATGTCTGGTTTTGTTCCATCCTGTGATTTTTCAGGCACAACATTAAGAGTGCTTTCCTGTAATATGTTTTAGGATTTCAAAAGCAGGATTTTATCATTTACTTTGAAAGACCTGATTTTTGATCCTCTTGTTTTTATAATATTTTCACTTCAACTTAAACTCTTTTATTAGGGGCTGTGGGGGGTGTATATTGTTGGGGAGATCGTTATAATGACTTGTTGGTTCATTGTCAGGCACAAGCAACCAGATCTATATGTGTAGAGTTCAAACTAACTATTTTATTATAATCTGCCTATTACACAAGAGTCTCCCCGATGGACTGTCTGCTAAAATAAAGCCAGGTCATGGCACACACTTGAAAGTAAATCAAGAAGCCTGTAATTGTGGAGTCTGTCTGGCAAGAACAAAGAATGATTATCCACAGGAAATATACATGTGTAAAGCTTGTAACAATTCTGGCTAGTTAGAAAGCTGATAAAAGTAACAAGAGTTAGGCAACTTGCACACCTCAGCTAAAAGTTAGGAATAGAGATGGCCTGCAGCAAATAAAATGTGTATTAGATAATTCCTGGGGCATTCATTAGCCAAGGTTTAGGAATAAAGGACAGCTAGAGACTAATAGAACGAATTGTAGAATTATTACTAAAATGTTTATTAGATGATATTTCTTGTTATTACGCCTTGTCCCACCTTCTCCTTTAGTGAAAATGTATAAAGCTTTCTTAATCCTTTGTTCTTTGGTCTCTTGGCATTTTGGCCAGGACCCCTTTTCCTTGGGGTACCCCAATAAAAAGCAATCAAAACCTCCACCTCGTGTCTGGTGTCCTTCATTGGCCTTGGCACCAAGCTCAGACCTGAATTGGGGACAACAATCTGAGGACAGAAAAATATTTGAATGGATTAGATAATGCCAACAAACATCTCTAAAATCCTGATGCCCTCCCCCCCATGACATATAATTCTTACTATTCAAAAAGTGAACTCTTACTCATGCGAAGTAAGCCTAAAAGGTCATTAACTTGGTTTAAACAAGGTTCCAAATTGCCCCCATTAAAAATCAAATTGCCCCCCCATGGGGCGTGGGGCCCACGTTGAGAACACTGTTCTAACTAGAGCCTTACAACTGGCTGTGGGGCAAACATTAATAGCAAATATACCGTTGGAGTCTTGCATGCCCATGGAGGTTTATGAAAGGAAAGAGAATTATTAAATGCAAGAGAATTAACCGTTTAATATAGCCCACAAAATTTAAAATTATTGGAGGCTGTTTGGCAACTAAAACAAGTAGCAGTCTTACATTTCAAGGGGCATTCTAAGATACCCCTTTACACAAAAGGAAATTGGGCTGCAGATAGAGCTGCTAAGGAAGCCACCCTACGACATTTAGAATTAACAGCCTACCTAATTCCTATTTTTCCATACCCACTTCTCCACTCTCTTATACACCCTAGGATAGGACATAGGCCACATCAATTGGAAGCAGGGAGAGGAATGATGGGTGGTGGAAGATCGAGGGCAGACCTATTCTACCAAATACACCTCAGAGGATTCATTTCAGTGGTGAAATCTAAAATTTGTTACTACCGGTTCTGTGGGTGTGGCTTGGGGGGGATGTGACTGGGTGGGTGTGGCCAATTTTTTTTTAACTTTTAAAACCATTTTTTCTACAACATCTTTGGCAAAGAGGTTGTAAAAAATGCTTTCAAAAGGCTCTGACGATCCCAGCTGAATTGCCTGATCATTAGAGGCATTTAAAAGAAAAAAAGTCTCTGATAATCAGGCAACTCAGCTTGGATCGTCAGAGACATTTAAAAGAAAAAAAGGTTTTTTTTCTTTTAAAAGCCTTTGAGGATCCCAGCTGAGCTGTGCGATCATCAGAGGCTTTTTTTTTTACTTTTAAAAGCATTTTTTTGGCTGAAGAGGTTGTAGAAAAAATGCTTTTAAAAGTAAAAAAAAAAGCCTCTGATGATTGTGTGGCTCAGCTGGGGTGGGGGGCAGGGATTTTTGCTACCAGTTCTCCGAACCACCTGCCTCCATTGCTACTGGATCAGGCGATCCAGTCAGAACCAGGAGCATTTCACCCCTGATTCATTTATAGCAAATACATGCTAGCACATACTGGGGGTCAAAAGCACTGGTAGACGTTGTGACATGCTGTGTAATAGGCAAGGGTCTCTATTCCACTGCCTCCAAAGCTGTAGCAGCTTGTCTGATCTATGCCAGAAATAATCCAAAAGTAGACAGGCACCCACCCCTATGAGTCCAACCCAGAGACAATTTGGGAAATAAACTTCTCTGAATTTCTTAGAAAGCAAGGTTTTAAGTATGTTTTGGGACTAGAGTGTACCTGAGGCTTTTGCTTGCAAGACTAATAAAGAGCATGAAATAGTAAAAGTCCTACTGGAAGAAATTATTCCTAGGTTTGGACTGCCAAATAGTGTATCATTTGATTGTGATCCATATTTCACAGCTAAGGTTTGTGTGAACAGTTTGTTGCTTATTTCTAGGATCCAGCCCAATAACCACAGATACGAGATGATTTAAATCAAAGGTATTTATTCAAGTCTTACTGTTCTCTTTCAGGTGAATATCTGGAATGCAAGAATCAGTCCCAGGACATGGATTTATATACTCAGGAGGTGGGGTCAAGGTAAGGAGGGGTCAAGGGAAAGGTCAGATGGGAAAGGTGGGGTTAACCCTTGCCCTGCTGTGGGCATACATGGTTAGGCATTTACATTTGACAAATCCCCCTCTAAATGCCTAACATCTGAAGGTGATTTATTGCATTGTAAAAGTATTCCTAATTTTGAGGTTAGGTATGCATGCTGTTTGTTATGCAAGGTTTTGTTAAAATGTCTGTGATTTGTTCAGTAGTCTCACAATGTATGGTCCTGATAAAGCCAATGCTTGATAATTGTCTGACGTGTTTATGTTTAATGTCTATGTACATCCCACGGCATCCACGTTGGAAATGTCTATGGCTGCTTTGTTGTTCTCGTGGATAATTATGGGATAAGTTGGTTCAGTCCATATGTTGGAGAGCAGGTCATCGAACAAAGTCAGATTGTTGGCAGCTTTCGATAGGCAGATGTACTCAGCTTCTGCTGTGATGTGGCCACTAAGTTTTGTTTTCCGGTGTACCAATGCACTGGGCAGTTGTTGATGAGGAATATGTAACCAGAGGTGCTTTTTCTGCTCTTTGTGTCACCTGCCCAGTCAGCGTCCCCGTAACAGGTCAATATGGGTTCACTGGAGTTCACTGGTTCTAAACATAGATACGCATCTATGCTATATTTCAGGTACCTGATTACCCGTTTCACACCTTCCCAGTGGTATATTTTTGGGTCACTGATGTGTCTAGATAATAGATTTACTGCTAGGCTGATGTCAGGTCTTGTCCAATTGGCTATGTACAGGAGAGATCCAATGATTAACCTGTAGAGAGTATTGTCCTTAAAAGACTCGCCTTCCCCATGCACATGTTTCTGGAAATCTGCTTGCATGGGTTCTCACATGGCTTGGCATCCCTCATATTACATTTATGTATGAGTTCTAATATTTTCTCTTTCTGTGAGACTTTGAACCCATTCTCTGTTTTGTTGATTTGGACCCCCAAGTACTTGTTGACTTTCCCTAGTGTCTTGAGTGTGAGGTGTTTTCCTAGTCTCTCAGCGAATTCGTCACACTTCCGTTTGTGTTGACCTAAGTATAAAATGCCATCTACGTAAACAAGTACGTACTCGATGAACGCGCCCTCTTTTTTGGTGAAGAAGCAGTGGTCAGCTGAGGTGGCGGTGAAACCCATTTCCCTGAGTATTTTGGCTAGACACTCATACCATCTCTTTCCTGACTGCTTCAGTCCGTACAAGCTTTTGTTCAATAGCCAAGTGTCCCCATTTTGTGTGTCCTTCCCTGGGGGTGCCCTGATGTAGATTTCCTTGTCTAGTTTTGCATGGAGGTAAGCAGTTTGAACATCAAACTGGTAGACTTCTAGGCCTAGGATGAATGCTATCACCAGGGCGCTTTTGACACTTTCTGCCCTGACTGTGGGGGAGTAGGTATCTGTATAATCGTCTGGGTACCTCTGTGTGAACCCCTGGGCCACAAGTCTTGCTTTATAGAGGGCCTTGTTGTCCTCGAATTCCTTAATTTTGAAAACCCACTTAGTACCTATGGGTGTTCTGTTTGTTGGGGGTTTAGAGGGGGTGTACACATTTAGTTCCTGTAGGCTAGCCATCTCTTTTTCCATGGCCTGTTCCCATCTAATTCTCTCTTCCCATGGCAGCCCGAGAACCTCCTCGTATGTATTGGGGGTTGTTTTGTTTGTGTGTATGGAAAGAAGATAATCCTCAAATCTACTTGGAATTTTATTTCTGTTATGTCTTACTGGTCTGTTTGGTTGTGTTTCGGTGTCGTGCATGTGTTTGGCTTCCTTTTCAGTGATTGCGTCTATCTTAATGACGGGGTGATCTTCCTTCCACCCCTTGGTGACTATCTCTTGGTGCCTAGGTTTGTGTCTCTCTTGTGTTTTTGTTTCTGTTGTGGTCTGTTTGTTCATGCCTCTCATGTTATCTGTGTTTTCTTGCCTGATGAGCACCTCATTGAGGTGTATCTTTGACCAGTTGGTGTTCTCATGGAACACCGCTGTTCTGGATATTATGAATCTGTTGTCTCTGTCTATGAACCTATACCCCTTTGTGCCAGACTCATACCCCATGAACCTCAACCTTCTAGAGACCTTGTCCCCTTTCCACCTTAGTTGTTTGGGAATATGTACATCCACTGTGATGTACATCCCAAATATGTGCAGGTGAGCAATTTGTGGTTTCCTGTTATACATCACCTCATAAGGTGTTTTTTTTCACTATGCTAGACCACAGCCTATTCAGTGTGTAGTTTGAGTATGTGAGTGCTTCCGCCCAGTAGGATTGTCCTAGCCCAGCGTCTTCTAATGCGCACCTCACCATTGTTTGCAAGATTCCATTCCTCCTCTCCGCGACCCCGTTCTGGAACGCAGAAAACAGAGAAGATGTGTAATGTACTATCCTGCACATTTTTATCCAATTTGAGAAGTCCCTTGACAGGAACTCAGACCCTCTATCCATCATAATTTGCCTTATTTTTGTATTATGTTGTGTTTCAACCCTCTTGTAGAATTCTTTAAATTTTTGGAATACCTCATTTTTATGGTTAATGGTATATACAAAGCCATAGCGGCTGAAATCATCCACTATTGTCAGGAAAAATCTCTTTTTGTATCTTAGAGACGGTTTCATTGGACCCACTAGATGGGATCTAGATTCCATATGCACTAGATGGAATGTGGAGTTGGTGGTGCAGGTGGCTTTCTTTGGTCTAGGTTTTGTCTTTAGTTTGGAAGATTTACATACAGAGCACTCTAAGTAATTTTTACAGCCTTTTATTTTTAAACCATTGGTATAGTCAGTCATTTTTTTGGATGACTGGGAAGCTGGCATGGCCTAACTTTCTATGTAGTAAGTGGGCACAGTCATCGTGGATAGGTTTGCCAATTAACAATTTCCCCTTGTGAGTTGTGCCTTGACTGTGCTTATCCTCATTGGTGTCATCACCTCTGTCCCCCTCTGTCTCATCATAGGTGTCAGCCCTGTCTTCTGTGTTTTCTACCTGGGCGTTTATGCTTGCCTGGTTACTCCCTCTAGGTTGGAGGTATGTCAGACCTCCATTGATAATAACCTTACCTATACTTTCCTTGCTCTTGGTCATATAGGCCTTCCCTTCCCTGAAGGTGGTTTCTATACCCATGTCTTTACTAAGTTTGAGTGTAGCTAAGATATTGTGAGGTATTTCAGGTATGAGCAATACCCCCTCTATTTTTCCTATCCCATTAATGAAGGTATTTCCCTTCCCTGTCACTAGAACTTTGTTCTGGTTGGCTACATTGATGTGGTAGTTCTCTTGTGTAAAGGAGGTGAGGATCCCTCTGTCATAAGTGGTGTGATTGGTGGCTCCTGAATCTATGAGCCACACATCCCCTTCCCTTGTCTGTGTGTGTGTGTGTGCGTTCTCTCCAACTCCATACATAGACCCTGATCGGCTTTCTCTGGAGCTGTCCCTATGCCCCCTTCTGTCCCTTGGGTTGGGGGAGTCCCTACATCTATATCTGTTTTCTGGTGAGGACCTATCAGGGAAAGTTGACCTCCGGCCTTGTCTGTCTCTGCGATAGGTGTAGTCCCTCTCCCTCAAATTTTTGGGGCAGTCCCTCTTATAGTGGTTCCTGGAACCACAGGTAAAGCATTCAGGGGTGTTGTGGTTTCTGGTTTGAAACTCAACTCTCTTCAGTGGCCTATTGTCCCTGCGACCCATCGAGCGATCTCTCCTTAAACTATCCTCAGCAATTATCCTGTTTGTGAGTGTCTCAAGGGTGAGGTGGTCTAGGCTCAGGCTATCAAGCTGCATTATGAAATTATCCCAGCTAGAGTCCAGGGAATTAATGATAATGCTCTTCATACTCTCCTCTGAGATATCCTCCCCCCTTTGTATTAACTCAGCCCTGGTGACGTTCAAGTTAAGGATGTGTTCACCCATGGTGCCTCGCTGAGTGGAACTCCCTGGATATCCTAGTAGTAGTGGCCACGCTCTTACTGTAGAACAAGTTAAATATTTTCTGCAGTATTTCTGACACTGTTAAATAATGGCTGAGGCTGGGGTAGATACTTGGCGAAATACTTGCTACAACTATATAGTAAGCCCTGTGGTGCAAGCAATCTATTTCTAGAGTCCAAGGTTTTCTGGGAGGATCATTAATCAAAAACAACATATTCTCCCTTAAGAAAAGGATCTGTAACTGATGGTTCCATGCATAAGATTTGACCCATCTAACTTAAGTATGTGTGAGTCAGTTGGCAAAGTCATTGAGCTGTGGGGTGAATTACTTACATTCTGTTGCTGTCCATGGTATTTCAGGTGAGGAACTCACAATATGGCATGGGTATGCTGTTTGCAACTCTGTATGGACTTGTCTCTATGTTTCTGCTCTCTCTTCTTACAGGTGCTGATTGGGCATGCACGAAGCCCATTTCACGTCTGGAGTCGTTTGGTGAGCAGCTCATTGCTGTAGCTCTCAGGCCTCGGCCTAGGCCTGCTGTTGGGGGCACTGACTCACTCCTGACATGTCTGGATCCGTCGTTGGGAGCTGGCATCCATCCGAGGGCGGCTGGATTCATGGCGAAGGCTGGCGAGAGGTGAGGAGGCGAGGTGGACGTAAGTCGAGAACTCCTGGAGTTCAGCAGCATGGTGGCAGTGGCGGCGGCGGCGACAAAGTACGGTCCCGATCCCTGGTTGCTGGTCACTGGATGGGCAAGGAAGCCTGGCAGAGGTCGCTGGAGGGGTGAGTAGCTGGCGTATCTTCCTTCCCTCGGGCCTCATGTTGTGGATGCTGTGGGTGGTGAGTTAGAGTCCTGCCATTGGCACGTCTCGTGGGCAATCGATACTTGGCAATCGCTTCCGTAGTGTGTGGCTCTGGTGTAGAGGTGTTGGGTCGATGCTTCGGCATCGATGGCCTCTTCATTGTCTTCTCGACTTGCGGTTGGTGCATGAGGCTCATACGTGGAGCCGATTGCTGCCGCTAGAGTCTCACATGCGTTTGCGACTTCGAGCTCAGTAGGCGAGTTCCTGGCGGTTTGGTTTCTTCTTTCTGTATTGTTTTTGGGTGCTCCCCATTTGTTTTGGGGCCCTCTTCATTTCACGCCATTAAATTTGAATCTCAGCTCCCCATTGGTTGTTGGCCGATCCAAGATGGCCGCTGGGAACATGGCGCAAAACTGGAGCGGTTTGAGTCCTGGGCTTCTGGTAGGAGGCGTCTCTCCCTTACCAGTCTGTCAGCTTCATAGTTTCATTCTTGGGTGCTCATCGCTGCTCCGTGGTCATCTAGAAGATCTCGGAGTTTCGCGATGAGTTCCTTTTTGCTGATGGAGGCCTCCATCATTCTCTGTATGGTTTCTCTCAGTTCGTCTCTCTCGGGGGATTCCTCCCTTTCGCATCTGGCTGCATCTCTTTGTGGTCTCTCACTTCTGTTTGGCTTTTCCAGATTCCTCTCGTTTATTGCTGTTGGGACTCCTGCAGTTGCACCTTCTAATTCCTGTAGCTCAGCCATCAATTTGGTGATGGACCTCGTGTTCACTCTGTCTTCCATTTCAGGGTGAGCTGTATTTCTGCGGTTGTTCTTCAGTTATTGGGCACAACCATCCTCTCCTACCATATTGTTGCTTATTTCT
>WNWU01013815.1:30765312-30837359 GCA_012654045.1 Ptyas mucosa | reverse complement strand
CAAGGGAAAGGTCAGGTGGGAAATGTGGGGTTAACCCTTGCCCTGCCGTGGGCATACATGGTTAGGCATTTACACGTGACACAGTTAAACATCACTTGGAAGCTTTACTCAGTCTATCACCTGGCAAGTAGTCCTATGGCAGAAAAATGTAATGATTTACAAAAACAACAGCTAGCTAAGCTATGCCAGGAAGCTCACCTGTCCTCACCGCAAACTTTACCACTCATGTTGTTAGGGCTTCACATTGCACCTCAAAAGCAAATAGGCTTGAGCCTCTTTGAGGCCCTTTTTCGGCAACCATATCCTTCCCTAAAGGCAGAGGAGAGGTCCGTCCCACTGGTGGGCGAACTGACCAATATGTAAGACAACATGCTGGGGTTTTTCTTCTCCTTTAGTGAAAATATATAAAGCTTTCTTCATCCTTTGTTCTTGGCTTTCTTCACATTTTGGCCAGGAGCTCTTTTCCTTGGTGTACCCCAATAAAAAGCAATCAAAACCTGCACCTCATGTCTGGTGTCCTTCATTGGCCTCAGCGCCAGGCTCAGACCCAAATTGGGGACAACATCCCCACCTGTCAGCCTTCACCTGGGAACAGATTGATACGGCTTTATAGAGCTTCATGGGGGGGGGGGCAGTTCTGGATCTCTTGTGGCTGCACAAGAATGGAAGTCTAATTCCACACTTGAGGTCTCCCCCCTACCAGGCTGGTGTTTCCCAACAATGACATTATTATATTTTATTTAAATATATTACTTGAAATTTTTTTACTACTGGTTCTGTGGGCGTGGAATGGTGGGCATGGTGTGGCTTGGTTAGTGTGGCTTGGTGGGCATGGCAGGGGAAGGATACTGCAAAATCCCCATTCCCGCCCCACTCCAGGAGAAGGATATTGCAAAATCCCTATTCCCTCCCCATCCTGGGGCCAGCCAGAGGTGGTATTTGCTGGTTCTCCGAACTACTCAAAATTTCCACTACCGGTTCTCCAGAACCTGTCAGAACCTGCTGGATTTCACCCCTGCATTAAAGTTATAAGGAATAAATATTTTTAAATCAATGACTGGACTGAGCATCCCCCCCCCCGATAATGTGAATAATCCCAAATCTATTGTAAATCATTTCAACAACAACAGATCAATTGAGATTCAACAAATAAAATCAATTTCATTTGCGTTCCAAGTCACTTTGATGACTTGAATCACATGAGTCAACTCAAAGTGTCAGTTCAATACGATAAAAAGGTATTATGGAGGAGCATGCACATACCTACTTGTGTAAAGGAATTATTGAGTTGACTCACCTTCATATCGAAGTTTCATATACTCTGTTCTGTTTCCATTCAAATGCACACCAGCATTAAAAGTAGGAGTATACAAAATGTCCCATCTTTGGAAAGCCCTTTTTCTATTTAGCAGGCATTTACATTTCAAATCTTTATTATCTTGATTACTCTGAGGAGAGTCAGTAGTATACTTAGTGCTCCCTCTTCCCATTTTTCCCAAGATATGAACCATACAGAATAGATTCCTAATTTGTCTTTTTGGTAAGAAGCCATTTTGGTCCAAATGTATAAACTCGTTTAATATTTTTTAAAATCTTTCAGTCATGATTGATGCAAAAATCTTATAATCCACATTTAATAAAGATATCGGTCTATAATTCTTTATCTGTTGCAGATCTGCCTCTTTTTTCGGTATTGAAGTTATATATGCCTCCATCCATGAGTTCGGAATTTTAGCTTTAAGTAATAGTTCATTGAATACTTGCAGCATCACATTGCTTAGTACATCTTGTATAGTTTTATATACCTCTGCTGGTAATCCGTCTGGATTTGGTGTCTTCCCATTTTTCTGTCTTTTAATTCCCTCAATTAATTCCATCATAGATATTCTTTCTTTTAATAATTTTTTGAACTTTTCCGGGATTCTAGGCAATTCCATTTTCTTCAAATATTGTTCTATCTCCTCTTCTTCTATTATTTCTTGTTGATACAATCCATTGTAATATTTCTCAATTATCCTCTTCTTTTCCTCACTTCTATAACATATCTTTCCATCTTGATCTATTAATTGACTTATTAGTTTCTTTTATTTCTCTTTTTTCATTTTATATGCTAACCATCATCCTGGTTTATTTACATTTTCAAAAAAGTTTTGCTTTGTAGCTTTTATTCTATTTGCCAATTCTTCATTTTCCATTAAATTCATCTTATGTTTTTTCAAATCCAACATGTTTTTAATCTTTTTGTCGTGTGGGCTTTTTTTAGTTCCATCTCTAATCTCTTATATTCTTCCTCTAAGTTCTTTTGCATTTGTCTGTTTTGTTTATTTTGTTTTCCTAAATATGCCATTGCCAATCCTCTAATGTATGCTTTACTGGTATCCCACATGTATCTTCTTTCTTATTCTCTTTAAAAAAGAAAGTCCATATATTTTTTCCATATATTGTTGGAAATTTTTTTCATTTAATATTTTTTTATTTAATATCCATCTCATTTTTCTTTTTTCCCCTTTCCATGTAATTTTTATTGGATTGTGGTCTGCCCATACGTTTATTCCAATATCAATTTCCTATATTTTAGCTATTAATTCTGTTGACATCCACATCATGTCTATTCTTGACCAAGATAGATGTCTATTTGAGAAAAATGTGTACTGCTTTTCTTTTGGATGGCTTTGCCTCCAAGCATCTTGTAGACTTAATTCATCTATCATGGTGGAAAAAGTTTTTGGCAATGTTTTTCTTATCTTCCTATTTAATTTTGTAGGCTTATAGTCCAACTCATTGTCTATTATTGCATTGAAATCCTCTAATATACATATCTCTTCATATTCATATTCTATTATTTTTTAATGTAATTTCCCATAATATTCTTCTTGATTATCATTTGGAGCATATATTGCCACTAACAATTTTTTTTTTATTCATAGTTATTTTGACCATTAATATCCTTCCTTCCTCATCTTTAAAAATCTGTTTAGATTGAATTTTTAAAAAATATATAATGCCACCCCTCTTTTACTTTGATTGGCAAGTGTTATAGTATTCCCAATTTCTTTTGCTCCAATAGATACTTATGTTGTTTCTTAATATGAACTTCTTGTAGACATATAATCTCTAATTTTAATTTTTATAATTTATTGAATATTCTTCTTTTTATTACTGAATTTAGTCCATTTATATTCACTGATATTACTTTTACGTCTTCTTTCATTTTTACTTGTTTATTTGTTTAGTACATCTAATCACTCTTATTTCTCTTTGTTCTTTTATCTCTTTTGCTTTTGCCCCCACTCTCAATCCTCTTGTTCCTTGATTGTCTCCATTAGTTGTTCTCTTTTGTCTTCCTGGCAGCTTACCCCTTCTTCTTCTCTCACTTTTGCTTCTTCTTGTTGTTCTATACATTGCTGATAAAATAGCTCTGCCTTTTATACTGTATCCAATCTGTGCTTTTGTTCTTGTAAATTCACCAAGATTCCTTCTGGTATCAACCATCTAAAACTCACTCCTTTTAAAATCAAATGTTTCATCAAAAATTGGTATTCTTAAATCTCTCACTCTTCTTGGAATTTGTTTCAATGCCACTATATCTCTACCTTTATACTGTATCGTTGTGTTCCACGTAAGTTGCAAAGTCTCTGTTCTCAGTGGGTTTTTTGGGTAAATCTAACATGTATTTCTCTGGGTAGATTATTCCTCATCGTATATCTTGTATATACTCTGTAAATTTCATCTATCTCATTAATTATCTTTTCTGGACTTTCTTTCATAACTTCCGCTAATATTCCAGCCATTTTTTTCTAGTAAATTCTCTCCTTTTTCTTCCTCTATATTTTGGAATCTTAAGTAAAAGCCTGCCCTCTCCATCTCAAGCTGTATAATTGTCTTTTCCTGGCTTTTATTTGTAGTTATGAGTCTATAGTCCATCTACTCTACCTTTTTCTCTATCGCTTCTGCTTTCTCTTCCACTGTTATCAATCTTTGTTCATTTCTTCCCATCATTTCTTTCATTTCCTTAAGGTCATCATGCATTGCTTGTATCATGCTTTTTAATTCCGTGTTGGTTTTGTCTTGTTGCATTGTTATTTCTGCTTCTTTTTGTGCTGTGGAGATTGGTGCTGCTGTTATTGATGGTAATGATAAGTGTTGTGGTTGTTTCTTCATTTTAATCTTTACTCTAAAATCACTCAATTTATAATCCAAATTTTGTAAATCAATATTTATAATCCACATTTATTGTCCTAGTGACCACAGATCTTCAGGTTCTTGATACCCTAATCCATATGTTTAAAAAATGATATTAACAAAACCAAACACTAATGTTTCCCCTAAAGGGAAACTGAAATATGAAAAAAGAAGAAAAAAGAAAAGAAAAAGAAAATCCAGGCAGTGGAAGAAAAAAGAAAAAGAAAAGAAAGAAAGAAAGACAAAACACCAACTGCCAAAAAGAAGTTTTAATAATCGAAACAAAACTGAAGAAGTCCAAAGATCAGCCAAAAAAATATAAAAAAAACAACTGTAAAAAAGAGAGTAAAAATATAAGTGAATAAAAAATAAAAATCTGGTTATTAAAATGCAATAAAAAAATAAATAGAAAAAAAAGAGTAGTTATCCCAAATACAAAATATTAAATGTCAAGAAATGCAAAATCCAAAAAAGAAAAAGAAAGAAGAAAGAAAAATACGATATCCAAATTTTAGCTTTTCCACATTTCAGGTTTTAAACAGAAAAAAAAAATAGAGGAAAGGAAGAGAAAAGATCTAAAAATTTGCACTCCAGGTAGTCAGCAAAAATAATATATCAGCAGATAATATATAGACAGGAAAAAAAAACAATTCCAACAAACTATTATTCAGTTTTTAATCTTTTTTCTTCTTCCCCTTCTCCTCTTTTACTCCCACTGAGCCATAAGACAGTTTATCTCAAATGTTACTCAAGGTCATTCTTTGTTCTTTCCACACTTCCAAAAAAAAAAGGATCCTCCCCATTAGACGGCACTGTATACCTTCACAACTTATTTTCTCTGATCTAAAGTCTATTCGTTCTGACTTAGACCTTTCCAGTTTTTAATTAAAAGTCCACAAATCATCTGTATTTCAATCTCACTCTGCCCAATCTACTTTCCCTTATTTTCACAATCAGTTCATATTCTTTAAAAAAAATAATTTTTATACTTGGCCAGCATCTTGTACCACTGCTGATCCAAAAATGGGGAGGTATCCACAACTGCACACTTAAAACCAAATGAAATTAAATCTGCCAAGCTGAAACAGGAATAGCATTTGAGTTTTATGCTGGATACCTCTTTTTCTTGGTTATCTTCAGTTTTGTCTTTCACATTTATCTGTTTCTACCTTGAGCCATTAGAAAAATGATATGAAAATATATGCCCTACTTTCTATTTAGAAGGCATTTACAATTTGAATTTTAATATCCAAATATGACATTATGTCAATATGGTTAGCTTACATTTCTTCAGAGCCTCTCTGATATTAAGATAAATGACATGAGTAACCTTTGAAGTTACTTGTGCAGAAGAACTCCAATCTCTCCCACAAAAAGACTTCTCAGTTGCTGAATGTTAAACAGAAAAAAGTTGTTGAATATGCAAGTAGGAGTGAGTCTTACATCAGCCTTCACTCATTGGTTCATTTTCTCCGGTGGGAAAATGAACAAGTGTCAGTGGCTGACAGGCTGGACAGCTCCCTGTAAAAGGAACTGCAGCCTCGGGCAGCCCTCAGTTCATAGTTATTTTTGTTATTGTTCCTTTTACCCAAAATAAATGGTTGTTTTACTTCACTACAATCATCCTGCCTCTCCTTTCATGTCCAGACTTAAAACTGGTGATGAAGGTGGGATACTGAGAGAGATCAAAGGATGGATCACCCTTGTGGCAGTGTGGCCATCTTCGCAGAACCCTCAAAACTGCATCAGCCATCACACGATGACCACACACGCTCCACCAGCTCTTTTCGACCCCACCACCAAAGAATGGTCTTCATACATGGGCAGATTTCGGATGTTTATGGAATGCAACAATCTACAAGATTTGTCAGAACCCAAGAAAAGGGCCCTTTTCTTGAGCTACTGTGGACCACGAATCTACAAGATGGTAAAGTCCCTGGCAGCACCCACAGATGTTGAAACCATTGAATGGCGAACGCTACAGGACATCCTCAAGGACCATTATGTGCCATCAGCCTCCCCATTAGCCTGCTGACACGGGTTTTACAGCAGGGACCAACAGATGGGTGAGACAATAAATGATTTCATTGCAAGCTTGCGAGAACTTGCGACGGAATGTGAATTTATAAATCTGGAGAAAATGATGCATGATAGACTTGTCCTGGGACTGAGAGACCTTAACTTACAAAAAAGATTGCTGGCCAGGAGAAACATCCCCTTCAAAGAAGCCCTCAAAGAAGCCTGAGTGGCCAAGACATCAGACAAATCCACTGCCTCTGTTCGGAAGGCAAGCAGAGGCCATTCCTCAAGGTGGGAAATGCTGGGCTATGAAGAAGCTACAGATGAGGGTGAGAGTTCTGAAGAGGACAAAGATATCCATTGAATAAGGTCAGAATGGAAGGCTGGCACAGAAGAAGCAGGGCAAAGATTCCAGAACTGTGCTGGATGGGGAGGGAACCATCCCAGGGCAGCTTGTAGATTCAAAGAATTATTTGCTGCTGATGTGATTGCAAGGGACACATAACTGAAGCCTGCCAAGCCAGCCAGCCAGCAAACCACCAACAGAGGCAAAACACAGCACAGCCACCACCACGTGGCCAACAACTGGGATTCCGGAAAGTGCCATTTTCAAAATACAAGTGGTGCGAAGACCAGCTGACAGAAGCGAGAGAAATACATCAGATAATAGTAGGGCACTCCGATGCATATAAGTCAGGGAAATTTCACATCACTGTGGAAATAGAGGGAACCCCATGCAACATGGAGGTGGACACAGGTTCCTATATGTCCATTGTGTCCTGGACTACGATCAAGAAAGCGATCCCGGGAATCACCAGGCAGAAATTAAAACCACAAAAAACACTGCTGAAGGGAAACGCATACCAGTGATTGGGAATGGACTTTTTAAAATAAGTTTCAAGAAATTCAAGGGACCCCTACAACTCACAATAATGGACAAAGACTTACCCAGCCTACTCAGGATAGAATGGTTCGATGCCCTAGGCTTGGGTGTAATGGGCATGCATCAACTCCACCAGGATAGCATTGAGGACATAATGTGAGTATTCAGTGACGTCTTCAACAGGACTCTAGGCAAGTACAAGGGGACCCCTATATCATTAGCCTAGCCCCCCATGTTGCCCCTGTCTGACTAAAGCTGCGGTGAGTCCCTTTTGCTCTCAGGCCCAAATTGGATGAGAAATTAGACAAGCTAATTGCACAGGGAATTTTGGAGCCAATTGACCACACCAGGTGGGAGACCCCTTTTGTCATGCCAATTAAGCCAGATGGGTTTGTGCACATCTGTGCTGATTATAAATGTACAATTAACAAAGCATTGCAACAGAGTGTATATCCCGTGCCAGTGGTTCAGCATCTATTGCATTCATTGGGCAAACGCAAATTTTTTGCCAAACTTGACCTGGCTCAGGCATACCAATGGTTACTAGTAGATGCCACCACCGCAGATGCCCAAACCATAGTCACACACTGGGAGCATTCAAATGTAACAGATTGCAATTCGGAGTTAGTGTGGCACCAGGGTTGTTCCAGAGTTTAATGGAGTGCCCCCTGCAGGGCATCCCAGGAGTAGTTCCATATTTTGATGACATTCTTGTGGCAGCAGATAATATGGAACAACCCAGCCACTGATTAAGAATAGCCCTGAGCTGTTTCCAGGAAGCAGGTCTTAAAGTAAAGAGGGAAAAATGCCAGATGGCCATACTCCAGGTCACATTTCTGGGGCATCTCATAGATAAATCAGGCATTCATCCCACCAACAGCAAGCTGAAGGCAATTAAGGAAACCCCTACACCAAAAAATAAGACAGAACTGCAGGCATTCTTAGGACTATTGAATTTTTATAGTATCTTCTTGCCGCAGAAAGAAACCGTTGCTGAACCACTCCACAGGCTATTGGAGAAGAAGGCAGCTTGGCATTGGGGACATAAAGAAGCTTCTGCCTTCACAGAAATAAAAGGACTTTTAACGTCAAACCACGTATTAGTACAATACAATGACATTTTACCTCTCATCCTGACCTGCGATGCCTCCCCCTTTGGCATTGGTGCTATCCTCAGCCACCGACTACCAAACGGCAAGGAAACTCCAATTGCATTTTATTCCAAGACACTATCAAAAGCCAAATGGAATTACAGTCAAATAGATAAAGAAGCATTGGTTGCAGTCGCTGGGGTGAAAAGGTTTCACGAATACCTATATGGAAGGGAATTGAACTCATCACCGACCATAAGCCACTTCTAGGTATTCTTGCAAGAAATCGACCAAGCCCAAACATATTGTCACCCAAGATGACAAGATGGACTGTTTTTTTGGCTGCATACAAATACCGTCTGATACACTGACCCAGAAAGACCATCGACCATGCAGATACCCTCAGCCGATGCCCACTCCTGGACCTGGTGGAGGACCCTGCACTGGCATCATCAATCCTCCAAATAGAAGAAATTGCAAAGGGCCCCATCACGGTGGTCGAAATAGCAAGGCAAACAGCAAAAGACAGAACTTTGGCACAAATTTTAAACTGGGCATGGAGGGGGTGGCCAGATGGAACATTTGGGGATGAACTTAAACCATTTAAAATCCGGCAGATGGAAATGTCAGCAATGAAGGGGTTTTGTTATGGATGGATAGAGTTGTTATACCACAGACCTTAAGGGAAGCTGTGTTGGAAGCATTGCATGTGGGGCACCCAGGAATTGTGAGGATGAAAGCATTGGCTAGGAGCTATGTGTGGTGGCCAGAGATAGATAGAGAGATAGAGGCTTGGGTCGCCGCATGTAAGCCATGCCAGGAAACCAGGCCAGCACCACCCATTGCACCCACACAAGAATGGGACACACCCATAGACTTCGCAGGGCTGGTGCAAGGGAAAACATTCCTCATAGTAGTAGACACCTATTTCAAGTAGCTGGAAGTAACAATCATGGCCACAACTACAGCAGAAGCTGTTATTAAGGTACTAAGGGAACTATTCACAATGCATGGATTACCAAACTTAGTGGTGTCTGACAACGGGCCCCAATTTACAGCCAATCCATTTGAGATGTTCTTAGCTGAACAAGGGATCCGCCATGCCCTCTCTGCACCAGGGCATCCGGCCACTAGTGGTTAAGCAGAAAAGATGGTGAGATCCACAAAAGAAACATTAACCAGGATGGGACTGGGAGATTGGCAAACAAAAATAGACAACTTACTATTAATTCAGCACATCACCCCCAGTGCAACGACACACAGAAGTCCGGGAAAACTACTGATGGGTAGGAAATTAAAGTCAAAGTTAGACAGACTGCACCCCCAATACACCCCCATAGACTCCACTAGCAAATGCCAGTCATTCAGCATGGGAGACCCAGTATATGCCGACAACTGTACAGGGGATACTATGTGGGAAGGGTAACCCAGATCACAGGTCTCTGATCTTACCGAATAGAATTAGAGGACGGTAAGGTCTGGAGAAGGCACATTGACCAGCTCCAGGGACGAAGGACACACAGTGTCCATGAACAAACAGAGTCAGACCAGGCCCTGACAACTAGGAATACTAATTCACAATTAACTCACTTGCCCACACAATACTGAAGCCGGGAGGATGAACACAATAACTTTGATGAGGAAACAGGAGTCCAGCGAAAGGTCTCTGAGGAACCGGGGCTTCAACCAGGAGTCATGGAAATAATCCAAACCACAGAACCAGTCAGGCCTCCAGAAAGGTTCGAGGTGGTTTCATAGGCAGAGGTGGGAGCGACAGAAGGTTTGCCTGGTTAGACCGATGCTGCCAAGGCGGATGATCTGTGCAGGTCAGGGTGCACCCATAGAAGGCCCACCTACTTACGTGACTACATGTCATAACACATTTTGATGGGATAACTCTCATCCAGAAGGGAGTGGTGTTGAACATGCAAGTAGGAGTGAGTCTTACATCAGCCTTCACTCATTGGTTCATTTCCCCCAGCGGGAAAATGAACAAGAATCAGTGGCTGACAGGCTGGACAGCTCCCTGTAAAAGGAGCTGCAGGCTCGGGTAGCCCTCAGTTCATAGTTATTTTTGTTGTTAGAATAGAATAGAATAACAGAGTTGGAAGGGACCTTGGGGGTCTTCTAGTTCAACCCCCTGCCCAGGCAGGAAACCCTACACCACCAACATCTTCTTAAAAATTTCCAGTGTTGGAGCATTCACAACTTCTGCAGGCAAGTTATTCCACTTATTAATTGTTCTAACTGTCAGGAAATTTCTCCTTAGTTCTAAATTGCTTCTCTCCTTGATTAGTTTCCACCCATTGCTTCTTGCTCTACCCTCAGGTGCTTTGAAGAATAGTTTGACTACCTCTTCTTTGTGGCAACCCCTGAGATATTGGAACACTGTCTCCCCTAGTCCTTCTCTTTATCAAACTAGACATACCCAGTTCCTGCAACTGTTCTTCATATGTTTTAGCCTCCAGTCCCCTAATCATCTTTGTTGCTCTTCTCTGCACTCTTTCTAGAGTCTCAACATCTTTTTTACATTGTGGCAACCAAAACTTAATGCAATATTCCAAGTGTGGCCTTATCAAGGCATTATAAAGTGGTATTAACACTTCATGTGATCTTGATTCTATCCCTCTGTTTATGCAGCTCAGAACTGTGTTGGCTTTTTTGGAAGCTGCTGCACACTGCTGGCTCATATCCAAATGGTTGTCCACTAGGACTCCAAGATCCCTCTCACAGTTACTACTATTGAGCAAGGTACCACATATACGGTACCTGTGCATTTCATTTTTCTTCCCTAAATGTAGAACCTTGCTTTTTTCACCATTGAATTTCATTTTGTTAAATAGCGCCCAATGTTCAAGTCTGTCAAGATCCTTCTGTATCTTATTGAAATCAACTTTTTCTCTTCCATATTTATACCTTATAAGAAGGATATTTTGCTCTAGTGGTTCTCAGTTCTCGTTGTTCTTTGTATTCCACAATGCCCCTACTGCTCCTTCTGCCTTTTCAATCGTTACTAAGTCCTCCTCTTGATGAACTATTGGTGATTCTGTCTCTTCCAATTCCACTTCTTTCTCTTTGAAAAAGTCTGCATAGAATGCTTTAGCTTTATCTATTGTATCTATTCTATATCTTTGTAGCTGCCATGTTAACACTAATCCTTCTGGTATCAGCCATCTAAAATTCACCCCTTTTTGAAGTAGTATTTTAGTCAAGAATTTATATTCTCTCATTTCCCTCGCTTTTCTCGGTATTTGCTTCAAAACCACAATTTCCTTCTCCTTGTACTTCAGTGTTTTTTTCTTTGGTAATCTGCAAGATTTGTGTTTTAATTGATTTCTTGGTAAACCTTATATGCACTTCTCATGGTAATTTATTACGCATTGCATATCTTGTATAGACTTGATATATCTCATCTATGCCATCCATCATCTTCTCCTTGGTGATTTCTAGTGCTTCTGCTAAAATTTCTATCATCACTTCTGCCAAATTCTCTCCTTTTTCTTCTTCTACATTTTGAAATCTGAGATAAAATTCTGATCTATCCCTCTCCCATCCAACTAATCCACTCCTGTCTCATTCAACTTCTTCCAATCTTGTATTTATATCTTTAATTTTTTTCTCTCTCTTTGCTCCTCATCTTTCTCAATTTTTTGATGTCTATCTTCATATTTCAACATCATTTGCTGTATACTCTCAACATTCTCATCTGTCTTTTCTGTTCATTGTTCAATCTTCTGAACTACTTGCAGAATCATCTGTAATGTCATCTCCTTTTCTTTTTCCTTTGCCTTTTCCTTCTCCTGTTGAAGCATAGTCTGAACAGATTGCTGTCCTCCAGATGGTGATGAAGAAGGTGTGGTTGTGGAGGAGCCAATGGCTGTTACTTTTCTACTCATTCTGTAGAGTAGTCACAAAAACTTTAAACAAATAGCCGGGGGGGGGGGGGAGAAAAGCCAAAAAAAAAAAAGGAAAATAAACATTCTTTAGGTTCTTCTATACGCTAATCCAATTTAAAAGGAGCATGTATTAATCCAAATGTCCATGAAATATCAAGAAAAAGAAATAAATCCAGCGCAACAGGCATCTGAGCAGCCGGGTCCCCTCCCCCAGCAGCTGATAACGCTAACCCCCCCCTTTCCAGCCCAGCAATTCTTACAGCAGCCTGTTGGAATGCAACAACCAGGGGCAGCCCCGCAGAAGGTTCCAGCCAACTAGCCATGGCCGGAGGCCCTCCACCAGCGAGGCCAACACCACCCCATTTCAGAGCAACCTTTGATGGCACACCAGCCAAGTTAGCTTACTTCCTCAGCAGGGTCTGGGCTCACATGGATCAGTATGGGGATCTATATGAATCAGAATGGGACTTAGTGTTGGCAATCTCAGATGGGATGAATAAGGGAGAGGCCTCTGAATGGATATCCCAGTTGCACAATGAGGGCGCTGTAGAACTGAATGATGCCGATGGATTTATCATACTGCTCCATTCCCGATTTGGCGACCCAGACCACGTAAATGAAAGTGAAGCCACGCTAAAAATCATGAAGGAAGGTAATCGACCTATAAAACTTTGTATGGGACTTTAGACAAGTTGCAGGGAATCTAGGCCATTGGCCTGACCACATACTCCTACATTACTTTAAAGAAGCTATTGACCCAGAAGTCAGAAAAGCCTGTGGAATCCAGGGGTTGCCTGAGCATCTCCATGACTGGTATACCATGTCTATTGCTATAGACAGAGAAATCCACCCCTCCCAGCAAATTCCCAGCGGAGCAGCCACCTTGCAGAGTGTTATCTAGAAAGCCCATTTCAAAGGCTACAAATTTCACTCCCCCCCTCAACCGGGAGGGACGATTAAGTGCTATCGCTGCGGACAAACAGGACATCAAGCTTCTCAGTGCCTGGTCCCTGCCCCAGTTCCACAACAATGCCCTGCCACAACTGCACAAGGCACGAGGGCTCCAAGGAAGGCCCCAGACACCAGCCGCTTTGCCAGACCAGCCATTGAAATTCCTCTCCCCACTGAAGAAAGCGAGGACCCTCTGGCAAAAGAATCCCTTCCCAGCGTGGCTACCAGAGATGAAGACCCAATGGTGAATGCACCCATCCCCCCTTCTCAATTAAAGTAAAACTAGTGCTGCTAGAAACAGGGAAACAAGCAAAACTCCCAGCAATAATAGATACTGGCTGCACCAAATGCCTAATTGGCCTTAAAGTTGTAAAACAATTTGGGACCAGGACAACACCCTTAAAGCACCAAATTAAATTTCACCAGGTAGATGGAGTGTTAATTGGGGGAGTCCCTGCCACCCATATTACTGAACTGATTAAATTAGAGATGGGGAAACATCATGAACTTTTACGATTTATAGTAACCCCAAAAATATCAGAATCTATCATACTAAGCCTGGCTTGGCTGGACAAATGGGGCCCTACCATCACATGGGACAATGGATACCGAAAGATCAGAATAACAGTTGGCTCATTACCCCCTCCCCCTCCCCGCAAACAACAACCTACCCATGACGGCCAAGGGCCAGAGACAGCAGCAGCTTGTTCAGACGTGCATCCAGGTGAACATCAGATCCCTAAAGTATATGCAGACTTAGCCGAAGCCTTCAGTGAGGAAGAATGTAACCTCCTCCCCCCTCATCGGCCCACAGACTGCGCCATCGAATTACAACCAAAACCTTGCAATTACAACCAAATTGCCAAAACCTAGAATGTATTCCATGACTGAATTGAGGTCAATGTACATTGACACCAACCTAGCCAGAAGGTTCATTGAGCCTGTGAAATCCAGCATGGCCGCCCCAGTACTGTTTAAAGAAAAAAAAGATGGTACGTTAAGATTATGTGTTGATTTTAGGTCCATCAACACCATTTGCATACAAAATACCTACCTCCTCCCACTAATGAAGGACTTGCTGAACCACCTATTGAAAGGAAACATTTTCACCAAGCTAGATCTAAGAGAAGCCTACTACCGAGTTCGCATAAAGGAGGGAGACAAATGGAAGACTGTTTTTAACTGCCCCTTGAGCAGCTTCCAATTCTGGGTCATGCCTTTTGGACTCCAGGGGCCCTCTGCAGTCTTCATGCAACTGATCAATGAAATTTTGCATGAGCATTTATACCAGGGGGTTCTTGTTTATCTTGATGACATTCTTATATTCAGTGAAAATATGGAAGACCACGTCAAACTGGTCAGACAAGTGCTGAAAAAACTCCTAGCAGCCAAACTTTATGCAAAGTTGTCCAAATGCGAGTTCCATAGGAGGCCAAGCCCACACCAGAGCACAAACACACCAGGGTTCCAACCTCCCTGAAGACAAGTTGACTGCAGAGCTAAAAGTGGCGCTCTCCACTGATTCCTGGTTCAAGGAAAACCAGGTGGACCTAACCCTAAGAGATGGGTTGGCATGGAAGGGGAGTAAACTTTATGTGCCCCACAGCCTGCAGCTCCTGGTGCTAAAGAGAAGTCATGATTCTCGACTAGGAAGCCACTTTGGATTTTTAAAGACCCTCCATTTGACTAGGAGACAATTCTGGTGGCCAAAAATGAAAGCTGATGTGGAGGACTATGTGAGGAGCTGCGCTACCTGTGCCACTATGAAATCCTGACCAGGGAAGCCCCCTGGACTTCTCCAGGCTGTGGCCAAACCCACCAAGCCCTGGGAAGAGATTGCGATGGACTTCATTGGGTCATCCCAGGGACTTAGCTCAGCTTTTCACCTGTCAACTAACGGATCGGCTGAAAAATTGAACTCGATGGTGGAGCAATACATTAGGTGTTATGTAAATTATCAATAGGAGAACTGGGTGGACTTGCTACCATTTGCAGAAGTGGCTTATAATAATGCAGTACACAGCAGTACTGGGTTGACTCCTTTTCAGATAACTGCGGGCATGGATTTTGTGCCGATGCCTGAGTTGCCTAGAGAACCGCCTACTTCTATGTCCCTAATGGAGTGGATAACCTCATTAAAAAAGGGTTGGGAGAACACAAAAAAAGCTTTAGCTGAGTCAGCAGAACGATATAAGGCCCAGGCCGACAAACACCGGTCCCTCCAACCATCGTTCCGAATAGGTGATAAGGTGTACTTGTCAACCAAGTACCTAAGATTGAGGGTACCCAGCAAGAAGTTTGGACCCAAATTCATAGGTCCCTTCCCTATAGTGAAAGGTATTAACCCAGGGACTGTCCAACTTAGACTCCCTCACATATTAGGGAAAGTACACCCCGTTTTTCACAGTAGTTTATTGAGACCTGTCAGAGAATCTAACCTAAGACCCTTGTATCATAAAAAAGTGTGCCACCCCAACAACAAGTCATGTCCTTCTAAAGTCAATAATCTAGTATTTCTTAACATTATCCATTCTTTAATCCACATCAAACTCATCACTTGTTAGTAAAGTTCCCAATTAGGTAAACCAAAACCCCCTCTCATTCTGACATCTTGTAACAATCTTAATTTTATCCTCGACTATACAAGGAAAAGAAATATTAAGAAAAGACAAACCTATAAAATACTAGAAGATGACTATAAGAGATTTGAAAAGGAATTCCAGAAATCTCCACACAAAAAGGATATTAAAATAAGAATGGACACAGTAAAACATAAAATGGGGTTAATAGAGAAAGAAGATTTAGCCTAAAAAATTAGAAGTGCTAAACAGAATTACTTTGAGAATGCTAACAAACCAGGTAGATGGTTAGCATATAATTTGAAAAAAGAGAGAGAATCAAGAAAAATAACACAACTAATGGATGACCAAGGACAAAGTAGATTTGGGAATAAGGAGAAGAAAAAAATTATTCAGGATTATTATAGACCACTGTATGAGCAGGAAAGTATAAAGGAGGAAAATGTTATACGATATCTCCAACATGCAAATTTACCTCAGAATCCTAAGATATTGAGGAGATGTTAGAGGGAAACATAACTATGATGGAACTGACTGAAGCAATTAAAAAACAAAAGAATGGGAAGGCACCAGGGCCAGATGGATTGCCAGTGGAATACTGTAAGACATTACAGGAGTCTTTGAGTCTCCCACTGTTAGAAGTTATGAATGAAGTTATGACAAAAAGGAAATACCCAAGTCATGGTCAGAAGCATATATTACATTGGTTCCAAAGGAGGACACTGACCCACAACAAATAAAAAACTACCAACCTATATCCCTGCTAAATTCAGATTATAAAATTTTTGCTTCAATACTGGCAGAAAGACTCAAAAAATATTTAAATAATTTTATACACTTGGATCAAAATGGGTTTCTGCCAAAGAGACAGATTAGAGACAATATGAGAATAATTCTGGACACTTTGGAATATTATGAGGCCCATACTGGAAAGAAAATGGCTTTGATATTTCTAGAGGCACAAAAAGCCCTTGACAATGTGAATTGGTGATTTATGTTGTTTCAAATGGAACAGATGGGCTTTGGCAGAAAATTTATTCATGCAATAGAAGCCATATACCATAAACAAACAGCAAAAGTAATAATAAATGGAGAATTGACAGATTCTATTGAGATAAAAAAAGGCACCAGACAAGATTGTCCATTGTCCCCTCTGTTGTTTGTATTAACATTGGAAGTACTAAATAGAAATATCGGAGAAGAAAAAGATATAAAAGGAATGAAAATTGGAAAGGAATAATATACATTGCAAGTGTTTGCAGATGACTTGGTTTTTATTCTTGAAGATCCATTAACATCAATAACTACACTGATAGATAAAATAGGAGAATTTGGGAAAGCAGCAGGTTTGAAAATTAATAAAGACAAAATGAAGATTTTGATACAAAATATGTTAATAAAACAAAAAAAGAATTGGCGGGAATATCAAAGATGCAGGTCACAAATAAGGTTAAGTATTTGGGCATATATTTGACAGCAAGATGTAGCACACTTGAAGAGAATAATTATAATAAACTCAAACAACAGATTGGAACAGACTTGGCGAAATGGGAAAATTTACAATTATCATTGATTAGGAGGATATCAACTATTAAGATGAATATATTGCCTAGAATTTTATATTTGTTTCAGACAATTCCAATTAGATTGGGAAAATATTATTTTGAAGAATTGAATAAGATAGTATTAAAATATATTTGGCAGGGAAAAAAGGCGAGGATAAAATTAAGATTATTACAAGATGTCAGAATGAGAGGGGGTTTTGGTTTACCTAATTGAGAACTTTACTATCAAGCGACAAGTTTGATCTGGATTAAAGAATGGATAATGTTAAGAAATACTAGATTATTGACTTTAGAAGGACATGACTTGTTGTTGGGGTGGCACACTTTTTTATGGTACAAGGGAACAAAAACACAGTGGTATTTTAGAAGACATTCCATATGAGAGGCTTTGTTATTAAACTGGGAGAAGGTAAAAAACCAACATTATTTGAAAATTCCAGTCTGGGTATCCACGATTGAAGCATTTTCATATTCAATAACATTTAGAAAGGATCAAATTGTTAGATATAATGAACTATTGGATGAAAAGGGTGAACTTTAATTGAAGCAAGAATTGGAAGAACAAGGTTTAAAGATGAATTGGTTTTCTTATTTGCAAATACGTTCTAGATATAATGAAGATCGCAAGACAGAAGGTTTTCACAATACTTTGACTAACTTAGATAAAATTTTAATTTAATTTCTGATGACTATGTAATTAAAAAAGTATATGGTTATTTACTAGAGATAAAATTGGATGAAGAACAAGTTAAAGAAACAATGATAGCATGGGGAAAAATTTTGGTTATGGAATTGACTTAGAGAAATGGCAAAAACTATGGTTGCAAAATTATAAAATGACAATGTCAACAGCATATAAGGAAAATTTGTATAAGATGTTTTACAGGTAGCATCTACCCCCGACGAGAATAGCTAGAATGTTCAAAAACAAATCTGAAAAGTATTGGAAATGTCATCAGACACCAGGCTCATATTGTTATATGTGGTGGACATGTGTAGAAGCTAAAAGATACTGGACTAAAATCCACACATGGTTGGAAAAAATGACAAAAAAACACATAGACTTTAAACCAGAGATTTTTTTAAATTAGGAATTGTGCCAGAAACATACAATAGAGAATTGAGATATTTGATTGTGAATGTATTGACAACAGCTAGAATTGTGTTTGCTAAAAACTGGAAAAATGAGAAAATACCAACGCAATATGAAGTTATTAAGAAAAGCATGGAATGTGCGAAATGAGTAAATTGACATTTGAAATTAGAGAACAAGAAGATAAACAATATTATAAGATATGGGATTTATTTTACCAATGGCTAGATACTAAAACATGGAAGTGAAATATGAAATATAAAATGAATGTTATAATATAATATGTGAAAACAATTTCTTTTGGAATGATAATGCCATTGTTAGATAAATGACAAATGAGGATAATGATATACAGATATATATCAGGTTGACAATATGAGAAATTAGATAATTTGTAAAACAAAGCACAAGGGATTTGTAACTGATCGACACACTGTTTGCAATTGTAATGGATGATGGATGATGGATGTTTTATGTTTTGTTTGTTTAAAAAAAAATCCCCCCCCCCCCAAAAAAGATCCTTCTCTATCTTGAGCCTATCTTCTGGAGTGTTGGCTATTCCTGCCAGCTTGGTGTCATCTGTAAATTTGATGAGTTCCCCATCTATCCCCTCATCCAAGTCATTGATGAAGATGTTGAAGACACTGGGCCTAAAACAGAGCCCTGGGGTACTCCACTGCATACTTCCCTCCATGCAGATGCAGTTCCATTGAGGACTACACGTTGAGTGCAGTTGGTCAGCCAGTTACGAATCCATCTGGTGGTGATGCTGTCTAAGCCACATTTTTCTACTTTATCTAGTCGTAGGTTATGGTCTACTTTATCAAAAGCTTTACTAAAGTCCAAGTAAATTATATTGACAGCATTCCTCTGGTCCACTAATTTTGTCACTTTGTCAAAGAATGCAATAAGATTAGTCTGCCATAGTCTGTTTTTGACAAACCCATGTTGGCTTTTGGTTATTACTTGGTTTGCTTCTAGGTTTTTGGTGATTCGTTGTTTGATTATCTTTTCCAGAATCTTCTCTGGTATTGAGGTCAGGCTGATAGGTCTGTAGTTTCCTGGATCTATTTTTTTCCCTTTTTTGAAGATGGGAACTACATCAGCTCTTTTCCAGTACTCTGGCAGTTCCCCAGTGCTCCAGGATCTTTGAAAGATATAGTTCAGTGGTTCTGAGATCTTGTCTGCCAGTTCCTTCAGAACTTTGGGGTGTAATCCATCTGGTCCTGGTGATTTGAGCGCAAAGTAATGAATACTTCTGCCTTCAAGATGGCCGCCGCATGCTGAGCCTCTGCCAAGGGTAAGCGATTTCTGGCTAAACAGGACTGTTGGGGGGGACTGTTGCTACCCCTCGACATGGGTGGAGAGAGGCTTTACCAGAGGATCGCAGAGGCCATCGTGAATCCCTGAAGTTGCTCACTGATGCCGGGGAGAGGGGCGAGACTGATGGCTGCTGCAGGGCTCGGTGAGTGGCAAACGGCGTCCAGGCTCTCAGCGACGGAATTCAATGTTTGGTGATGGAACTGTGAGGCCCTGGAGAGGTCTGGAGCAGCGGAGTCGGCGGGCGAGGTCGCTGAGAGGTCGAGGAGTGGGGGCGGTGCTGACCCTCTCCTAGAGTGTTGGAGAGGGTCTCCTGGAAAGTTTGGGGGGTCTCGGGCCAGTCAGACGGAGGAGAGGAGAGCCAGAGCGGCGGAGTCGAGGGGAGTTGGAGGTGGCTCGCTAGCTCTGGTCTTGTTCTGTTGGCACTGATGGCGAATACGAGACCTGCTGTACGCATGGACCATCAAGGGACTGCCTCTGCCCTCTGCTGGTTGCTGCTGAGATTACCTGCTGGAGTTACATTGGTTGTGCCTATTACATCTTTTGGGCACTCTTTGGGCATGAGGGGCCTTTAGGGGTGGACCAACCCTAAGAGGCTTCCTTAAACCTCCAGCGGAGGTGTTAGCCCTATACCCCATTGGTTCATCTGGGGACCCTGCCGAGGATCAGCGAACTGGGACTCGGACTTAGACGGCCAGGAGGTTGCTGGTTTTTCCTCCTCCACAGAACAGGCTTGCTTTTGGGCGGTGATTCCCACTGCCGTGAGAGAGCAGTTGTGATTTTCTGACATCGAACCAGCCATGCAGGGGTGAGAGCTCTGCAACGGCTGAGAATACCACTGAAGAGATCTCCCAAATGAACTTCGGGATGCCGTCGTGGTGAGAGGACGATGGCAGTTATCAGCTATGCCCCACCCAGGTGTTGTGAGGGGACACCTGGGGCAGGGGGTTCCCGATGCTTGGGAGAATCTCAGCCAGTTCCCAGCCTACTTTTAACATCTCCTGTTTACCACTTTCGCACCCTCTTCCATGGCTGCCATGGCTCCACGACTGTACTCAAGATGAGACTTATACGCTTTAAGGAAAGACCCCCATTCCTGGAAGTGGCCTACTGGCCTTGCCAAGAAATACCTCAAGGACGGGTCCTGGGATCCCAAGAGGTGGCACGAGGGCGTGGGGGATTTAAAAAGTGTTAAAAGTTCTTTGTATTATTTTTTAATTCACTTTTTAAGGAGTGGGAGGGAGGATGTAACGTGTACGATCAGGGTAGGTTTGGGGGCAACCCACAGGTATCGGGGTTGGGTCTTGGGGGGCGGGGGGGCTAGTTCCTATACTGGGGAGGGCGTTTCCATCGGCACCATGGGTGGGAGGGGCAGATATGGTGGGAGCAGGGGGCCATATCATGTTAGGGGCCATATCGCTACTTGCGAGCAATTGCATGCTCTGGCCCCCAATGCTCTTCTTGTTCCCTGGGTTGTTCGGACCACTAGGGCCTGGGCCTCCAGTTGATGTTGTGCGATGCCAGGTCCGTGGTAAATAAAGCCCCCCTCATTTGTGATCTGGCTCAGGAGGGGGGTGCGGACTTGGTAGGTATTACGGAGACCTGGTTGGGCCAGGAGGGGGGGGTTTCCCCTCATTGAGATGTGCCACCAGGATTCTACGCATTCCACCAACCAAGGTCCCAGGGGAGGGACAGGGGTGGCGGTTCTGGTAAAGGAAGGACTTGCTCCAAGGGAGGCCATTGTACCTCAGATAGCCGGAAGTGAGTCCCTCCTTGTGAAGTGAGGACATGGGAGGCAGATGGGCTTGCTGATTACGTACCTGGCTCCCTGCCACGTGTCGGCTGCCCTGCCTGAGCTGCTCAACGTGATTGCGGAGCTGGTGGTGGAATCCCCAGGCTTATGGTCATGGGGAACTTCAACTTGCCGTCTGCTGGTGAAGCGTCTGAGGTGGCCAGGAATTCATGGCTTCCATGATGGCCATGGACCTGATCCAATTAATTCATGGACCCACTCACACGGAAGGACACACTCTGGACTTGATTTTTGTCTCTGGTCAGTGGATGAATGATCTGGCGATAGGGGAGATAGTGACTGAGCTCTTGTCATGGTCAGATCATTCCCTTCTTAGGCTTGACTTTCTAACCACCACACCCCGCCACAGGGAGGCGGAACAGACCAGATGGTTCTGCCCCAAATGCCTGATGGATCCTGGTGGGCTCCAGATGGAGCTTCGGCCATTCCCTGAGGCTATGACTCACGGCTCAGCTGAAGAACTGGTGGCCACCTGGGATAGGGCGGCCGCTGACGCTTTGGACCAAGTCGTGCCTTTGCGGCCTCTGACCCTTTGCCGAGTTTCCCTGGCTCCTTGGTTCTCTGAGGAGCTGAGGGAAATGAAGCACCAGAAAAGATGCCTGGAGAGCAGTTGGAGGTCTAGCCATTCCGAATCTGACCGAACATTGGTAAGATCTCATATTAAGATTTACCTAGTGGCGATAAAAGCAGCAAAATGTAATTATTTTTCCGCTCTTATCACATCTGCAGATAACCGCCAGCTGCCCTGTTTAGGGTGACCCGCTCCCTCCTCCATCTGGGAGTGTGGGAGGATCCCTTACAGGGTCAGGCTGAGGAGTTTGTCCAGTATCTGCACGATAAAATCATTCAGATTTGGGAGGAGCTTGGTCTCTGACTGGGTAGGTACAGACAGGATGATGGAGGCCGGTCTTGAGAATGTCATTTCGGAAGAGTTCAATCCTGTTGCTCCCAAGGACGTGGACAGGATACTGGGATGGCTGAACGCGACCACATGTTTATTGAACCCGTGTCCCTCCTGGTTGGTGCTGGCCTCCTGGGAGGTTACGTGAGGCTGGCTCCAGGGGATTATTAACGTTTCTTTGAGTGAGGGTGTCCTGCCGTCTGCCTTGAAAGAGGCGGTGGTGAGGCCCCTCCTCAAGAACTGGCTGTTTTGGCTAACTATCATCCAGTCTCCAACCTTTGCTTTGTGGCGAAGGTTGTTGAGAGTGTGGTGGCATGACAGCTTCCTCGGTACCTGGATGAAGCTGTCTATTTAGATCCACTCCAGTCCAGCTTCAGGCCTGGGCACAGCACAGAAATGGCATTGGTTGCATTGGTGGATGATCTCTGGAGGGTTTGGGATAGGGGTTGTTCCTCTATTGTAGTCCTATTAGATCTCTCAGCGGCTTTTGATACCATCAACCATGGTATTATGCTGCGGCAGTTGGAGGGGTTGGGGGTGGGGGCACCATCCTATGGTGGTTCTCCTCCTATTTCTCTGACCGGTCGCAGTTGGTGTTGGCGGGGGGGCAGAGGATGACCCCGAGGCGCCTTGTTTGTGGGGTGCCGCAGGGGTTGGTCCTCTCACCCCTTCTGTTCAGCATTTATGTGAAGTCGCTGGGTGAGATCATCCGTGGTTTTGGGGTGGAGTTCCATCAGTACACTGATGATACTCAGTTGTACATCTCCACCCCAGGCCATCCCAATGATGCCCTTGAAGTGATGTCCCGATGCCCGGAGGCTGTGCGGGTCTGGATAGGGAGAAACAGGCTTCAGCTCAACCCTTCCAAGACCGAGTGGCTGTGGCTTCCAGCATCCTGATATAGCCAGATGGTGCCTTTGCTGGCTATTGGGGGCGATTTACTGGCCCCCACGGAGAGGGCTCGCAACTTAGGCATCCTCCTGGATGCACGGCTGTCTTTAGAAGAGCATATGATGGCTGTGGCCAGGGGGGTTTTTCATCAGGTTCGCCTGATTCGCCAGTTGCATCCTTTTCTGGATCAGGACTCCTTATGCACAGTCACTCAGGCACTCGTCACTTCCCGCCTGGACTACTGCAATGCTCTCTACATGGGGCTTCCCTTGAGGAGCACCTGGAGGCTCCAGATGGTGCAGAATGCGGCCCCGTGGGGAATTATGGGAGCGATGGGCCGCTCCCATGTGACACTCCTCCTGCGCGAGCTGCATTGGCTCCCGGTGGTCTTCCGGGTGCGCTTCAAGGTGTTGGTTACCACTTTTAAAGCGCTCCATGGCATAGGGCCTGGGTGCTTACAGGACCGCCTTCTGCCACAGGTAGCCTCCCATCGGCCAGTACGCTCCCACAGAGAGGGACTCCTCAGGGTGCCGTCAGCCAGACAATGTCAGCTGGCGACCCCCAGGGGAAGGGCCTTCTCTGTGGCAGCCCCTGCCCTCTGGAACGACCTGCCCCCGGAGATACATAGGATACCAGATCTCCGTGCTTTTCTCCGTGCCCTCAAAACTTTTCTATTTCACCAAACTGGGCTGGCATAAACACCCCCCCCCCCCTTTAGATATTTTAATTGTAATGGATTTTAGTTGTTTTAAATTTGGGCCAAAATTGGTTTAATTCTTTTAATAATTTTAAATTTTGTATTGGATATTTTTTATTCTTGGCTGTTCACTGCCCTGAGTCCAGCAGGAGAAGGGCGGTATAAAAATTTAATAAAATAAATAAATAAATCTAGGATAGACAGGTGTTCACTTACTATTTTCTTACCTATTTTAACTTGTGTTCCTAATCTGTTTTTTGTGTTGCTGTTTTTGATAGGTCGGACTGTTTTTTCCTTTTGTGTAAAGTCAGATGCAAAAAATGAATTAAGTAGTTCTATCAGAATTTTATCTAATCCATTGTATCCTAATTCAATACCATAGTCCTCTTTATCCTTCTGGCATCTTGATCTTATTTGTTGGTGAGTCCACCAATCTAAATTTATACCTTGGTTTCTCAAAGTGTCCACTGGCTTAAGATTTCCTCCTCCATGTAATATATCTTGGTATCTGTATAGTTTCTCCATTCCCCACCTGTTAGGATAGATCAAGGCCTCCATCGTGGAGAGCCATCTTGGAACTTTAGTGTAATATCGCTGTTTAATTTCAAACCAGGTTTGTATTAGGGATTCTCTGATTTTATGTCCGTGAAAATAAGATTTCTTTTTTCTCTCTGTATCCCACAGGTAAGCGTGCCACCCTCTCTGGAGGTCATGACCTTCTAAAGTTAAGTTAAGGTTCTCTTATTTTCAAGTATGACCCACTCCCTTATCCAAACTAGCTTAGCTGCCTTGTAATAGGTTTCCCAATCGGGGAGTCCAAAGCCTCCGATGTTTCTTTTCCCTTGCAGAATTTTAAAAGAAATCCTCGACTTTTTCCCATCCCATATAAATTCCCTGATGTTTTTGTTTAAATCCGAAAAAAAAACCCTGTTTAAGATCACCGGTATATTTTGATATAGGAATAGAATTTTGGGAGAATATTCATCTTAATCGCAGCAATCTTGCCTATAAGTGACAGTTTAATTTTCTTCCACCTGGCCAAATCTTGTTTCATTTTTTGGATTAGGGGGGTGTAGTTGTCTTCCTTTAAGGATGAGCACCTTGTGGTTATCCAAATACCTAAATATTTTACTTTCTTGACTACCTGAAGTCCCAGCGTTTCTTCTATCTCTCTCTTCTCTACTTCGGTTGCATTCTTAATTAGGATTTTAGTCTTTGTTTTGTTCAATTTAAGACCCGCAACTTCTCCATATTCGCCCAGTTCCTCTAGCATTTTTTGTCCCGATTCTAGAGGGTCTTCTAATATTAGAGCCACATCGTCTGCAAAAGCTTGTGTTTTGAAGACCTCATTCCTGATCTTTAAGCCTTTGATGTCTCCATTATTTCTAATTTTCCGTAACAGGACTTCTAAGGCCAATATGAATAATAAGGGTAACAGGGGGCACCCTTGCCTTACCCCCTTTCTGATCTGAAATGTTCTTGTCCTGTCACTATTTACTACGATACTCACCCTTTGATTATCATAAACACTTTCTATCATTTTAGCAAAATTTGTTCTGAATCCCATTATTTTGATTTGCTTGTTCATGAAGTTCCAATTTAGATTATCAAATGCGTTTTGGGCATCCAAAAAGATTAAGGCCATCTGCTTTTTGGGGTGTTCTTCATAATATTCCAGGGTGTTTAGCACAACTCTCAAATTATCCCTAATTTGCCTCCCGGGGAGGAATCCATTCTGATCCTTGTGTATCCAGGCATTTAGTATTTTTTTGAGTCTTTCCGCCATTAGGCTCATAAATAATTTGTAATCAGTATTTAGGAGGGAAATTGGCCTGTAACTTTGAATTTGTTTTAGGTCGGCACCTTCTTTCGGTAGAAGTGAAACATATGCTTCCCTCCACGTGTCCGGAATTTTTGCACCCATCAAAGCCTCATTGAAAATTTCTACTAATTTGGGTTGAAGTATTTCTTCTAGTTTTTTATATATTTCCCCTGGGAATCTGTCTGGGCCTGGCAATTTGTTATTTTTGAGTTTGGAGAGGGCTGTTTTGAGTTCTTGGATTGTTATCTTTCTAATTTATCTTCTTCTTTATTTAAGAGGTTGCCCTCATCATCCTCTAGTATCTGGATTGTCCCTTTTTCATTTTCCTTTTTTAATTTATAAGCCAGCTACCTTCCCAACTTGTTGGCATTCTCAAAGTGATATTGTTTAGTTCTTTTTATTTTTAACGCTAACTCCTCTTGATCTAGAATATTCAGTTTGTGCCTCCACATCAGCCAACTTTGTTTTACTACTTCATCCCCAGGAGTCTCTTGAAGCTTCCTTTCCACTTCTTCTAAGTGGTTTAGGAGATCTTCCAGGGATTTCCTTTTTTCTTTATTCTTGAAGGCACTATAAGATATCATCACCCCTCTTAAATAGGCCTTCATTGCATCCCAAACTATTACACGTGTTGTACCTTGATTTTCATTTTCTTTAAAAAAGAACTTTACTTCTTCTTACAGTTTTTCAATACATTCCTTATCATTCAACAATTTCACATTAAGCCTCCATCTCTGTCGTTTCTTTCTCTTTATACTCTTCCAATTTATTTCGAGTGGGTTATGGTCCGCCCAGGTGTTGGGACTAATTTCTGCCATTCCTATTTCTACACCCAACTTCCTGGTGACCCATGCCATATCTATTCTTGACCATGACCTTTGCGGATTAGAATAAAATGTATACTGTCTGTTTGTCTTTTGGGTGTAGGGTTCGCTATATATCAATTAAATTTAATTCATCAACTAAATCAAAGAAGGCTCTTGGTAAATTTGTCCTTTTATTTTTGTTAATTTTATTACTTTTATAATCCTTATCCAGATCTACAATACCATTAAAGTCACCAATTATACAAATTTCAGTATATTCCATATTTCCTATCTGCTCATGAAGTTTCTTAAAGTATTCTCCCTGTTTTTTGTTTGGAGCATAAATGCCCACTAATAACATTTTGGAATTGCCTCTCGTTACCTCAATCATAAGCGTTCTGCCCTTAGCATCATTATATTTTAATTTTGCTTCTATTCCTTTTTTTACGTAAAATACTACCCCCCTCTTTTTTTTCTCTGCTAGTGATGTGAATGTCTTGCCATATTTTGCATATTCTAAGCATTTACCCTCATCCTTTTTTATGTGAACTTCCTGTAGGCAAATTATATCTAGGTATTGTTTTGCTAGCTTTGTAAGTGTTAGCTTCCTCTTTTTATGGTCGTTTAATCCATTAACGTTTATTGATATTAGTTTTAAGTCATTCATTCCTGATTACTTTGTCCGATTCCTAGTTTCTGTTTGTTCTTACGGCTTTTACTGGTCTTGTTTTTTTCCCTTCGGCTTCTTCTTCTTCTGTCTTCTTCTCCTCCGCGGTTCCTTCCTTGCTGTTCTGTTTATGTGAGATTTCTTCTTCTGGATTTGTGGCCTCGATTTCCTCTTTACTACTTTGTTCTTCTTCCGCACCCCTTAGCTGATCGAGAAAGTCTTGTGCTGAATTCAGGCTATCTATTTTTATCTTTCTCCCCTGCCAGGAGATTAACATCCCTTCTGGCAGAAGCCATCTAAATGGTATACTCCTTTTGTTCAGTTGCACCGCTAGGAATCTATAGTCCTTTCTTATCTCCCTCACTCTTCTAGGCACCTGTTTTAATATTATCACCTCTTTTCCTCTATATGTTATTTGCCCCTCTCATGCCATATTATACAAGATATATTTCACTTTTTTCCTTGCAAACCTCATGAGGACTTCCCTGGGGAGCCTGTTTCTCCTCGCATAATTTTTTTGCACACTATACACGTCATCCAGCTCTCTGATAATTTCCTGCTTGTCCTGTTGTAGTATATCCACAATCAGTTCTGCCATTTTTTCGCCCAGATCTTCTTCTTTGTCTTCTATGACATTTTGAAAGCATAGGTAGAACAATGCCCTGTCTATTTCTAATTGGATTAATGAGTCCTCTAAGTTCCTATTCTGCATCGTCAGTGTCTGATCCACCGTGTCTATTTTCTTCTCATTTTGTTCAATTCTTTGTTCGGCCTTCTGGATCCTTTATTCGTTATTAAATATAGATACTTGAATCTCATTCATCTTCTGGTCCAACGCATGGATGTCTGTTTTTAATTCAGTGTGATTATTTAACATTTTCTCTTGCATGGCCATCATTGTTTCTTGTATCAGAGTCAGTGATGATTGTACTGTTTGCAGAGATGGGGTTGCTATAGGTTTTTCCATTTTGGGTGGCCTCTCCATTGGTTTCTGCATGGCTGGGGAGGTCATCGTTATGGTGGGGTTAGAAGGTGTCTTTTTTCTGGTTTTTAAAATTGTTGACGACATGCTTGTCATTTCTTTCAAAATTATTTTCTGCTCCCTGATTATTCTCTCAATATTACTCCAGATTCTCATTCACTGATCGCCATCTCCTACTTGTCCGGGATTATCCGTTATGCATTCAAGATAATTATCTGATAATTTTCATAATTGTTGTGCTCTAATTCTGTAGAAATGTAATTATTTCTTATATATAGTGCAACACCACTTCCTCTTTTATTTGGTCTATTTCTTTTAAATAATTTATATCCTTCTAGCTGTATGTTCCATTTGTGGGTTTCATCCCATCAAGTTTCTGTAATGGCAACAATATCATATCTGCCCTCATTTACTTGAATTTCTAATTTACCCTGTTTATTCCTCTGTGCATTGGTATATAGACATTTGAGTCCATTTTGATTGACCCTATGTTTACTGTCTACATAACCTGTGTTGTGCCTGACTGCCCCTGCTTTCTTGCCACCTGTTTGATTAATGCCATGGTATGGCACTCGCTATTAAATGCTTGGTTTTGGTTGACAGCAGTGGTGATAATCTTACTCGCACAGACATCTATGTTACATGCACTGATAGCCCTATTAATTTTGGGTTGCTGGGGACAGAAATGTTCTGTATCAATTAATTCTCTGTCCCCACTGTTCAGCTTAAATGTTTATCCAGAAAATCTATGAATTTATTGCTAAGTAACTCAGTCCCTTTCTTTGAGGGATGCAATCCATCTCTTTTGTACTGTTCTTCATTGGACCAGTTGCAGACATCATAACTAATAAAACCAAAGCCTTCCCTTCTATACCACTCCTTTAGCCACACATTAAACTCTGCTACACGCTGGCCTTTCCCTTTTTGTTCCTTATACACCGGTAAAACCTCTGAAAAGATAAGCCTACAACCTATACTACTAAGTTCATACCCCAAGCTCTGGAAATCATTCTGCACGGATAGTACATCCTTTTGGGACAGATCATTTGTGCCAAGATGTATAATGGCATCAACATCACAGTCCTTACTGGCATTCTTGAATATCTTAAGAATACGCCTCTTGTCTCTGCTGGCAGTAGCACCTGGCAGATACCTGACCTCTTTTAAAACCTCCATATCTTTTCCTAAATTTACATCCCTTACAAATGAATCAGAAGGTGGCTTCTCTTTTTGGATACCATGCTCTTCTTGTGTGACCAATATGTAATACCTGGTTCACACTTTCCCCTTTCCAAAGTAAGTTCTTCATCTTGGACCATGATCCCCTGCTTATTTGAGTTATCAGTATCAAAACTACCTTGACCTGTCACTTTAGTGTCCCTATTAAGGTCAACAGGGGCACTGTATCTGTTATGCTAGGACACAGCAAAAGCTTTGTGTTTATGGTTCACAGCTCTTACCCTGCCAGATCCCACAGTTGTCCATACTGCCCTTCTCCTGCAGGATCTTTGTAGTAGAGGGGACTGATGGCATGGCAGCTCAATAGAGTGGAATGGATGAATTGGGCAGTTAATTTCTGCTTGGAGAGCACAGATTAGTGATTCTAGATAGGTAATCTGTCCACTTTGACTACTAATTTGTTTACAAAGAGGACAGTACCCAAATTTGAAAAGAGTACTGTGAAAGACAGCTGAAAAATAAGTATTACACTGAACTAAACTGGTCATTTTGAAATAGAATAAAATCATGGTCTCAATTGCACTAACCCTGAATATATTATTGCTATTTTTGGTTTATAGTTATATTATTATTATTATTATTATTATTATTATTATTATTATTATTATTATTATTATTTACATTTTTATACTGCCCTTCTCCTTTCGGACTCAGAGCGGTGAACAGCCAACTAAAACATAGTATACAAAAATTAAAATAATTTAAAATGATTTAAATAAAGTTTGGCCCAAAATTACAAAAACATTTCGAATTAAAATCAATACCAAAACTTTAAAACCAGTATGGGGTCAGGCCAGCCCAGCTAACTGAAAGAAATGAGTTTTAAGGGCCCGACGACTAGCGGGCCCTTATAATTAGCGACCTTTCTCCTCTGTACTCACTCAGACTCCACCTCACATGCAGTTGCTCCTTCCTCTAGGTCCTGTGAAGTGAAAATGTAATTGTTAGGAGTGATGGATCTAACCCAATAACTCACAGGACACAGCTTTATCTTTGCTTTTGTTCTTTATTGCAGGCCTGGACTTATTCAGTATAAAGTTAACTGACCTTTATCCATTTCTTGCAGGTACACATCTGGAACTGCTGAATGGCCTCGTGGTGAGCCCTTTTATACCCAAAGGGAGGAGCCTGAGGTGAGATGGCATGGTGGGATATGGGGTTGGGTTAACCCTTGCATGGTTAAGGTGGGAGGTGGCTTGAATGAATTAGACATTTAACTTAACAAAACCCCTTCTAAATGTCTAATTGATGACAGGTATATCACATTCACAAACATACAGGTTATGCACATAAAATACATGGTTTACACATACATAATTTTGATGTGAGGTATGCGTGTTGTTTGTGTGGTAAGGGTTTAGTAAGTATATCAGCGGTTTGCTCCTCGGTGTCACAGTGTATGGCTTTGATGAAGCCTATTTCTGAGAACTGTCTAACATGTTTATACCTAATGTCGATATGTCTTGATCTCTGTCCCACGGCATCCGCCTTCGATATCTCTATGGCTGCTTTGTTGTCCTCATGGATGATTATTGGATATGATGGTTCAGTCCAAATGTCACTAAGCAAGTCATCAAAGCACACTAGGTTATTTGCGGCTTTGGACAAACAGACAAATTCTGCCTCGGTGGTAGAAGTGGCTACCAGTTTCTGTTTTCCCGTATACCAGTGTATAGGGCTACCATTCAAGAAGTGTACGTACCCCAAAGTGCTCTTCCTACTTTTGATATCTCCAGCCCAGTCAGCGTCTGTATAGCAGGTTAATCTTGGTTTTGCAGATAGGTCTGGCTCGAGGCGTAGTTGGGCATCAACACTGTACTTTAGGTACCTGAGCAGCCTTTTAATGGCATCCCAGTGTAGAGTGGTGGGCTTACTTACGTGTCTAGACAGTAAGTTGACAGCCAAAGCAATGTCTGGTCTAGTCCAATTGGCAATGTACAACAGCGACCCTATGGTAGACCTATATAGTTTGTTGTCAATGAAGGGTTCAGCTTCATCATACATGCTTTTTATGAAATCTGGTTGCATGGGTGTCTCGCTGGGCTTTGCATCTGACATGTTGCATTTTTGACAACAGTTCTATGATTTTCTCCCTTTGCGAGATCTGGAAACCTTTGTCGGTTTTAGTCACTTGAACTCCTAGGTATTTATGTATTTTCCCTAGTGATTTCAATGAGAAGCGGTTTCCTAGTTCAGCGGCAAACTTGTCGCATTTGGCCTTTTGCTTCCCTATGTACAATATATCATCCACATAGACAAGGATGCCCTTTTCTCTCTTTATAAAGAAGCATTTGTCCGCTAAGGTGGCTTTGAAGCCCATGGAGTTGAGAACCTGGGCTAGGCAGTTGTACCACCTCTTGCCTGACTGTTTGAGTCCATATAAGTTTTTATTTAGGAGCCATGTGTTTTCTTTTCCTTCGTTGTATCCTGGTGGGGCCTTGACATAGATCTCCTTATCCAATTCTGTGTGGAGATATGCTGTTTGCACGTCGAATTGGAACACTTCCAGCCCTAGGATGGTGGCTATTACTAGTGCGCTCTTGACGCTCTCAGCCCTGATCGTAGGTGAGTAGGTGTCCATATAGTCCTCAAAGTACTTCTGGGCGAAGCCTTGCATGACTAACCTTGCTTTGTACAATGCTTTGTCATTTTCTAGAGTCTTTATTTTGAATACCCATTTGGTCCCTATTGGTTTTTTGTTTTCGGGTACTTGGGCTGGTGAGTATACTTGCAGATCCCTGAGGCTCTCCATTTCCTTTCCCATGGCCTGTCTCCATTTTTCTTTCTCTTCCTGGGGAAGGCCAAGTATCTCTTCGTAGGAACTAGGCGTGATGTTGCCTGTGTGTATGGACATGACGTAATCCTCAAGTCTCTTTGGTAATTTGTTCCTACTGGTCCTGACTGGTCTTTCAGGGGGTGTAGCTGTTTCATGCAGGTATTCGGCTTCTTTGTCAGTGAGACTATCTAGGTTCAGTGTGGGATGCCCTTCCTTCTATTCCTCGGCTCTCAGTTCGTGGTGTTTGGGCCTGTGCATTTTGGTTTCTTTCATCTTTTCAGTGATCGATTCCTCGTCACTTTGGATATGTGAGTGCATACCCTTACCAAGGAAAATGTCATTGGAATGAATCCTTGACCAATCTGAATGTTCATGAAATTCCACAGACCTGGACACAATGAATTTGTTATTGCTATCCACGAATCTAAAACCTTTTGTCCCTGGTTCATACCCCACGAATTTCAGCCTTTTGGATATTTTTTCTCCTTTCTTTCTTAATTGCCTGGGGGTCAGTAGTGTGCTCTGACTTCTTGGGCCTCGCTTTTATCTTAATTTTTGAACATTTACACACCGAACACTCCAAATAATTTTTACAATCTTAAACCCTCAGTACACCCCCACATTTTTTCAACAACCAGGAAGCTTATATGTCCTAGTTTTCTATGAAGAAGGTGGGCACAATTATCATGCATGGGTTTTCCCATGGATACCTTGTCTTTACCTGGTGACACACAATTAGTCTCTATCTGGTGTATCCTTTCCGTCTCAGAGTATCCCTTCTGCTCATTGGTGTTTGTGTTTACACTTCCCTCACTGCTCTTTTTAGGCGTGAAATATGGCAGCCCCTCATGCATGGTTACCTTCCCAACCCTCTTTCCTTGATTGAATAACTGTACCCTGCCCTTTTTAAATGTTACCTCGGTGTCTGTGTCCATTGTAAGTTTTGTGGTGGCTAGCACGTTATGGGGTATTTCTGGTACATATAGCACCCCCTCTATTTCCCCAATCCCAGGGATATGTATACTTCCCTTTCCTATTACCTTGGCTGTGCTCTGGTTGGCTACTCTGATTTCAAAATCTGTCTTCATGAGGGAAGTGAATAAGTTTGGGTTATGTGTAGTGTGGTTAGTGGCTCCCAAGTCTAAAAGCTACATGTTTTCATTTATCCCTTGTTTGGAGTCTGCCTTCCCATGTCTGAACCCGTACATGGACCCTGGGTTACTGTCCCTGGAGGTGTCCCTATGTTCAGTATTTCATCTGGGTGGGGTGACCATCCGCGCCCTCGTTCCCCAAAAGACCTGCGGTCTGGTGATCGTCTCTCCCTGCAATCACCGTACCCCCTGTCCCTATTGTTCCTGGGGCAATCCAGGTTTCTGGTTTCTGGAGCTGCAAGAAAAATATTCAGGGGTACTCCTTGTCCTATCCTGGAACTCAACTTTCTTAATGGGTCTGGGATCCCTCCTGGATAGATGGCGGTCCCTTCTAAGGTTGTCTTCTGCAATTAGGCAATTTGTGAGTGTGCCTAATGATAGATGCTCTATGTTGAGACTATCTATTTGAGTCACGAAATTGTCCCAGCTGCTGTCTAATGAATTTATAACTATGCTCAGCATACTCTCTTCAGTGATTACTTCCCCCCATTGCATTAGTTTAGCCCTGGTCGCATTAAGTTTCAATATATGTTCGCTCATGGGGACCCCTGGTCTGAGTCTAGAAGCGTGGAATTCCCTGGATATCCTTGTTGTGGTTGCTCTGCTCTGACTATAGAATAAACTATAATTTTTGCATGACCTCATACACAGTTAAATTGTCACCTATGCTAGGATACATAGTGGGTGGGATACTGGTTAACAATATATAAAATGCCTTATGATGAGCACAGTCAATCTCAAAGGGCTTTTTTGGAGGTTTGGAAATTAAAAAGAGTACATTTTCCTTCATAAGAATAATTTGTAGCTGCTGGTTCCATTCTAAGAGATTCCCTCCATCTATTTGTAATTTTGGAAAGTTAGCAGGTATAGTCCCAGAATTGTTTGAATAGTTACTTACTGAGGGTAGCTGTCCATGGTTTTGTAAATGAGGGAACTCACGATAAGGCACAGGTATGCATGTTGTTACTCTGTACTGATTTGTCTCTATGTTTCTCTCCCCTCTCTCTGTAGGTGAAAACTGAGCATGTGTGAAGCTCATTTGGCATTGGATGTCGTCGAGTGAGGAGCTCCTGGCCGTGGCTCCTGGCTGTAGGCCCAGGCCTGCTGGGTGAAGATCAGGCCCACCCCTGGAGTACCTGGGCTGGGCACTGGACATCTGGATCTCCCTCTTCTCTGGACGCTCGATGGGGTGCGGTGGATGGCAAGTGAGGCCCCGGATGGGACTCCGGAAGCACAGTTAAGGACTGGCTTCACATTGGGTGCAGCCGGTCCCAGTCCCAGGAGTCTCCGGATCCCACAGCTGTTCCCATCTTCCACTCTGGCTCACAGGGTGACTTCATTTCCCCTCCTGGAGCTGGGTCAGACTGGCAACTCTTCCAGGAATCCAATGCCTTGAGCCGATCCCCCAGCCTTAGGGCTTCCTCTGCAGCCTCAATGGCTCGCACCATTTCTTTAGAAGGAGAAAGCAAGGGGTCAGTAAATCCTTGAGCATCCCCACCTCCGGGCCCCTCTCTGAGTTCTTCTTTCTTCTCCATCTTTACTGAGTCTTCGTACCACCCGAGGTTTAGGTAGAAGCTAGGGCTCAGCACCCCCGACAACCCCCTTATGGGGTGCCATTAGGCATTAAGAGAGATTTAGGTTAATGTGAGCATTCCAGAAAACCCCAAGTCCAAGTAAAGACGCGGAAGCAAGCATTTTCCAAAGTTCTCTTTACTAGAATAGGTAAACTGACACATCTGGGAAAACCCGAATCTGAAGAGCCCGGGTTTTCCCTCAGTAAGTCAAAACCCCCAAAACCATCCCCTCACCGCCCAGTCGATCACATGCTCCAATCAATGTCTGTCCCATCTCTACCCAGCCCCCTGACCACTCCTTCTCCAGATGCTGGATCTCCCTGACATTGACCGACAGGAAGAATGCTATTATGTCTACTAACAACCCCTCTCCTTAATCCCCCTTCCTACTTTCCCACACATGAGAAGGTGGCAACATTGAAGCTTCCAGCTTAATATGGCTTCCAAAGCTGACACCTCGTAAAGGTAGAAATGTAACCACTAACAATGGGCATCCATTACGTATGGATCTTGCCACCCAACACTTTAGTGCCCATTTCTAAAGTTTATCAAAATCACAAAATTCTGAACACTTAAGCAAATCAATGATATGTGCAAAGCTGCCACATTTTGAAAAAGGATATAATAGAACTGAAAACAAGTCCAGAAATAGGCAACAAAAAGGACCAAGGATCTTGAACAACTCTTATATATGGATAGGCTTGAACATAAAGGACATATTAGCTTAGGAAAAAAAATTATGAAGGGGGACATAATCATGGAATGGAGAAAGGAGACTGAAAAAAATATTTCTCTCTGAAACCATTAGGAGAAAATGTTTTCTTTTTTTTTAATTTTTAAACTTTTATTAATTTAAGAAACCACATAATACATTTATAAATGCAAGTAAAACAATTTACAACAAGCATCTTCTTAATGACATCTACCTATAATATCTGAATTGTTACAATATCAATATCCTATATTCTTAAGTATATATTATTTCTCTCACCTTATATAATGATATTATTTTATTGATATCTGGTGTCTCTTTCTTAAATTTCAAAAGAAGGTAACTGGAAACAGAGAACAATAAAAGAAAGTAGTACTTCATGCACCACACAGAACTGACTTGGTAGCTTTCAAGGGGACTGGGTAAATTAATATGGATGAGTCACAGAGCTCATTGCAGCCCTGGAGGTCATCTTTTACTTTGAATCTTCAGGGCTGCCACACTTGATGGATGGGCATGCTGTGGTAAACGGGAGGGTGGTGGTGGTGGATGGAAACAGGGTGAGATGTATAGCCATAACAACATTCTTTTCCCTGGCAGTCAAGGATGTTCAGACTGCACCTGGAGAGCGTGACTGGGAAGCAACTCCAGTTGGGATTGGGACATGATTGAACCATGTGATGGACATGTGGGTGCAGGAGAAGGAACTTTGATTTTGATTTGGGTGGGGAAAATCTGGAAGCCTTTCAGATTTGGGTTTTCCCAGATGTGCCAATATGACATCTCTAATAAAATGGAACTTTGAAGCGAATGCCTGCCTTGGAGTTTTACTTCTGCTGGGGGGTGTTACTTGGAACCCTGACACTCATACTATTATGTATATTACTCCTCTCACCCTGAACCAGGGGTTTCATCAAAGAATTTAACAACTCATTCATTTTCTGATATTTCACAAAATAATAATTTTGATTATGGTACTAATGCACTAATATTTAGTACTAATGTACTAATACTTCCTTCAACTAAATAAAAATGTTGTTCCTGAGGTAGAAAGAAAAAATATTCCTTTAATTGTTAGAAACTATTAAGCTGAAAAACTAGAGGCTTTTCCACTAGTATCTCAGGGGGGAACTAGAGTTTTAATTCTACATGGCATGATTAAAGGGGCAGAAGATCAGTTCCCTGAGCATCTACACCATTTTTAGCAAGTAAGTAATTTCATGCCTGACATCAGATGTAATATTCTGGATAAGTCCCATGCAGCTTTTCTGGTATCAGAAAAGAGGTAGAAAAAACTATGAGCCAATCAATATATTATTACTATATCATGTCAGACTATTTTTGCATGATCAGCAAAAATTCTTTCAATTTCCAGTAAAGTAAAAAATGGGAATAAACTGCAAGTGCCCTCCTTCTATGTTTTCAGCACCAATTGTAGACATTTGCTTAGTTATGGAAACAAATGAGTCCTTTATGTTGAAAATCCTACTGAATGTTTCAAAGGTGGTGTCATATATCATTAGTTTTACAACTAAAATTCTAGCTATGCATCTAAGCAATAGATATCGACAGACACCAAGAACACAATTTGCTTGGTGAGGATGGAGAACAAGATCACCACAGAGCAAGCAAAATCATCCTGCCAATCCATAGCTTAATGATAGAAATGAAATTACTAACAGTTCTATTTCATAACGCAATCATTCAACAAAGAAACTCTAGAAAGGTTTGCAAACCCTGATGCTTTGCACTGAGCCAATTTCCAATTGAAGACAAGAAAAAAAATTACTGAATTCTAAACATCTTCATCCCTGTCCCCTTGTGCACAGTAAGCAATGATTAGAAAAGTCAAAAGAATCCAGGATCAATTCTGAATGCATTTTGAAATGAAATCAGCGTGATGTTGTGCATTTGTCTGATTGTATGCAAAACTGCAGAGCCATAGTCATCCTTTTCCTTTAATTTAACAGAATTTACTCTGAACTGAGCACCTAGATTTGAAAACTGAGAAGCATAACAAGATAAAAGTCAGAGAAGGAGAGAGAGGGAGTGAGAGAGGGAGGGAGGGAGGGAGGGATCTAGTGTTATCCCTGTTTCTGGTATGGAATACAGTGCAGCTTTGCCAAAATAGATCAACTCAGCTGCCAAATACAAACCATAGCTGAATGAAGAGTCTCCTAGGTAAAGTATTAAGAGAAGTTTGGGAATGACTCCCATGGCTTCTTATCTGCTTGCTAAATTCCCTGGTTCTAATTATGTGGATACCATGTCCATTAGATTTCTTCACAAATCAGTCCCACTTTTAGAACTTACTTACCTGCTACTATAGCATCAAATAAAGAGATGTGAAAACCTAATAAATACACACTATTTTCGGCTTTTTATTCAATCCCTTGCCAACTGCACATTTTAGTCACCATCACATATCACATATCATATATTTTTCATAGGAAAAAGCAAAGGATTCTGAAGACCTGTGTAAGAATAAGTACTCAGTCTTTCTCTAGGGTAGGAAGAAAAAAGGGAAGGAAATATAGTTTATATAATAAAGGTCAGCTTCTTTCTTCTTCCTCCTCAGTTTCTGCCAGTCATTTTTGCAATTCAATGGCTGGTGCTTCAGAGATTTCTCATTGTTTTGACAGTTTAGTTATTTCAAAAAAAAAAAACACAAAAAAACCCGCATGACTTCCGGTGGGACTGCGACATTGCCGGACGCTTCTTTTTGAAGCGCCAGCCCAGGGCTTCGTAGAACTGCAAGAACAGCGACTATCGGCTGTCTTGCGGTTTGAAAACTTTCCCCCTGGTATGAGGGGGGAAAGTGAGTAGATGGGGGGAGGGGTGGTAGAGCTCCCTGAAAGTGCCAGATTTTACCCATAATCTGGCGCTTGAAGATGAGAGCTCCCCGCTAAACCTGTCAGTACTCCGGACCCTGGATGCCTCTGCTTTGCAGAGCTAGATGTCGTTACCATCCCAGCACCAACTTTAAACAGATATTTTTTGAATCAAGCTGGCGGAGCACAAGCAGTATGAATGAAACAGCAAGTATTTTTTTTTTCCTTTTAACTCCAAAGATTTGCTTTCTTTAAAAGTTTCTTCCTAAGCTGAAAGTGAAAGCAAGATGGCGTTTGAGTTTTAACGGGGCGTGAAGAAGTGAAAGCTAAAAGTAATTATTGACAAGCCCCTGTTTGAAATGTAAAACTCCTTTTTGAAAAGTGGATGTAACAAGAAAGGAATAATAATAATTGAAGCAGCAATACAAATTACAAATTGTAAAGGATCCTTTTTTTTCCGTCTTCTTGAAACTCTTTTTTTCTTTTATCTTCCCCTTTTTTTTCTGTCCTTCTGGAAGGGAAGGAAGAAGGGGGGTAAGATGGCTGGGCTTTTTGAAAGCAAAGAAAGCAAAGGAGGGTTATTTAACCCTCAATGGTCTGATTTTGAGGAAGCTTTGAGTTCAATTACCTCTGCTTTATTTAAAAGAATTGATACTATATTTCAAGCTTCTCAAGCTGGAAACAATGAAATACATGGAAATACTGAGTTGCAATCTAGCAGTGGGGGATTGAATGAAGAGTTGGGAGATGTAAAAAAACAACAACAGATCATAGCAGTTTTTACTGAGGAGAGAAAGATGAATGTTGTGCAGAATAAGGAGCAAGAAGTGTTGGAAGCTGATGAAATTTTGGTTCCACGAATTTTTTTTTATAAAACTCAATCTGCACTTAAAGAGTTGTTTCCAGAAGAAGCTACATTTCTGCAAAAATTTTATAATATGCAATCCCAAAAACCGCAAAATTTTACTGGAGCTAAAAAAGGCAGAGGGATCAAAATTAAGAAGAAAGTTCGTAAAAAGGAAAAGAAGAAAGACTGGAGAAATGGAAAATAACCCTGCTTGATGAGATGATGGTCCTTAAAAAGTATTGTTTAACTGTTTAAAGATTTTGAATTTTTTGGAAAAAGAAAAAAAAACATCCAGCAGTTTAATGCCAGTTAACTAAGCGATGAGCGACGATGAGGAGGCAACCTACAGCTGTATTGGAATATTTGAGAAGAATAAACAGATCACAGCAATGCTGGTGTATTGGGTTGTGAAATATGCCCTGACTTGAATGATTTGGATTATTTTATTAAGGACTGTAACAAATTTGGACTTAATTGCAATCGCAGAAGTTCTATTGAATATAGTAAATTGAAGTTTCCTGCTTGATGGTAATGAATATAAGGCAAAAGGACTATGGACCTAGGGCAATTGCAGTTGATCTGGTGGTTTCCCTAATATGTCTGATGAATTTATTAATCTAATTTTTGACTGGATTTGATGGATACCATTTCAAATATAATTACAATTACAAAGTCACTCGGGGTTTTTTTTTTATATATACAGAAGCAATTTTTATTTAGGTGGGTAGACGTAAATGAAGATATCTTATATGCTGTTGGAAGATGTGAAGACAAGAAGATTAGCAATTGGTTCAATCTAGTATGAAGAATTTAAATGATTGATAAAGTTCTTAAATGATGTTCTTAATTGATTTGTTAATATGTATTGATATAAGAGGTTTGATTATTAATTAAAAAATTATTGTTAATATTATTTCTTATTAAGTGTTTTAATTATAATTGGACCTTGATGGTTTAAAAGTGAAGGACGGAAGAGTTTATATAGTATTTTTTTTTAAATCTGGGTTTTTTTGAGTGAGGGTTTCCTTTTTTTGCTGTTGTTGTTGTTGTTTTGTTTTAAATGAAAGAAGTTATAAAATATTTTGTTAAATTGTATAGACCTAATAATTTGTTACGTAACAATTAGCTAAATTGAGTAATGATAGGTTTGATTAGGTAATACTTAATTGTTTTAATTGCTGTAATTATAAATGGATATTAATTTTGTTGAATTAGATGGAATAAGGAGAAAAAAGACTTGCTTTCCTTTTATCTATTTGTTTAATGATCATGATTATAATAAGTGTGAAATGGAGTTTAATTTAGAGAATTTAAGCTGTATTTTATTTTGTACTTGCTCTGGGAAGTCGGGGGGGGGTGGTTGGGGAGGGGGGAGAAAATGTATGTAAAACTTTTAAAACTTTTTCAATTAAAAAAAAAAACCAACCCCTCACCATTAGTAGTTAGCCCCAAAACATCTAGAGATGGTGGCGGTGATGGTGGTGATGGTGGTGATAGTGATGGTGATGGTGATGGTGATGGTGATGGTGATATCCATTCAGTCATGTTCAACTCTTGGCAATTCTATGGGCCAGGTCTCTCCACATCTTCCAATCTTACACTATTTCTTTGAGTTGTTGTATCTAGGCATAATCCATTCTAACTTGATTCATTTGTACTTTTCTTGTTTCTTTGATACTCTAATAAATTATTCTTCCCTCTTCTTTTATTAGGTGTCAACCCTGCTCTTCTGGTTCATAATGTATAGTTAACCTCTGTTTCCCTTTTGTGTGTGCATGTGCCTTTAAGTCAGTATTGATTGCTGGTGATTGCTAGACAAGTCCCTACAGTTTTCTTGGCAAGATTTCAGAACTGATTTCCCATTGCCCCCACTTAAGGATGAGAGAGAGTGACTGGCGTGAGTGATATCAGCAAGTTTCTGGAGATAATAATTTAATGAGGAGACTGAATTTTAGTAAACAAATATTTCACTAGAAGATATTTGCAAGTCGAAGACCTGCTTATAGTGTCATGTTCTTCAAGAGCAGCAGAAACTATTTTCCTTTTAATTTTTTCCAGAATTCTCTAAAATTGTATTTTCTAGATCAAAATAAAGCAACTTATTCTCCCAACCTACCAGCACACCTAGACACTTACACATGCATACATAAAATTTTATTTTATTTTGTGAACTGCCCAGAAGCAGTCGGAGTCAGATGGCATCAAAACTTAATTAAATAAATAAAATCATTAAGTTTACATTTGAATTAACAAAGAGGACATATAGTGGTTAGACTGTATTTTGAATTAAAACATATATGCCTTTACTTAACTATTTTATAATTTATAATTAAGCTCAAAAGACTATGTTTTGGAACCCAATTATTAAATAATCACCTAACATATTCCTAGATGATAGGAGTAGATCTATAGTATGAAAAGTATTTCAAATTGCTGTATGAAGTTAGCACCCACCCCTCTCCTAGAAGAATGAAATATTCTAGGAAATATTAAAAGGCAGAATATTATACCTCCCTGGATGAGAAAAGTAAAAAAATATGCTCTTGGAAAGCAGCCCCTAATTGCTAATAGCCTCAGAAAGGCTGGGCCAGCTTGTCTACAACACAAAAGACCTTCACAAAAGACCTGAGGGTGAAGACCTTCACGCTCAGGACATAATAGCCCTCTACTCATCTTACCACATGACACCTGAAAAGATTACATCACCCACCCAGCAAGATTCAACCAAGCCGGGGACTCAAGACAACCTACAAAGTTACCCCTGCATGGCCCCATGGGAGTCTGACAACCAATCAGGATACATTTCTTGCCACAGGAACAAGAAGCAAGTTCAAAGCCCAACAGAGGGTATAAATAATAATAATAATAATAATAATAATAATAATAATAATAATAATAATAAATAAATAAATTTATTTATATACTGCCCTCCTCCCGAAGGACTTGGGGCGATGTACAGCCAAAATGAAAACATAAATATACAATATCATAGTTAAAATTAATTAAAATCATTAAATAGTTTTGGTCGAATTTTAAAACCCAAAGTTAAAACCCAATTTAAAATCATTCAATTTGACAGCCCCGCCTGTCAGAACAGTAGGGTCTTGAGGGCACAGCGAAAGACCCGGAGATCAGAGATGTTATGAATATCCGGGGGCAATTCATTCCAAAGGGCAGGGGCTCCGACAGAGAAGGCTCTCCTCCTGGGTGTCACCAGCTGACATAACTTGGCCGACAGCACCCTGAGGAGTCCCTCTCTGTGGGAGCGAACTGGTCGGTGGGAGGCTGTTAGTGGCAGTAGGCGGTCCCGTAGATATCTGGTCCTATGCCATGGAGCACTTTAAAGGTGGTAACCAACAGCTTGAATTGCACTCGGAAGACCACTGGGAGCCAGTGCAGCTCACGCAGGAGAGGTGTTATATGGGCATAACGAGGTGCGCCCATAACCACCCACGCAGCTGCATTCTGGACCAGTTGGAGCCTCCAAGTGCTCTTCAAGGGGAGCCCCATGTAGAGAGCATTACAGTAGTCCAGATGGGAGGTGACAAGGGTGTGAGTGACTGTGCGCAAGGCATCCTGGTCCAGAAAGGGACGCAACTGGTGGATCAGGCGAACCTGATAAAAAGCCTCCCTGGCTACAGCTGTCATGTGCTCTTCTAAAGACAGCTGTGAGTCCAGAAGGACACCCAGATTGTGAGCCCTCTCTATGGGGGGCAGAGATTCATGGCACCAGCTGACTATACCGGGAAACCAGAAGCCACAGCCACTCGGTCTTGGAAGGGTTGAGCTTGAGCCTAATTCTCCCCATCCAGACCCACACAGCCTCCAGGCAGCGGGACATCACATCAAGGGCATCATTGGGGTGGTTTGTGGTGGAGATGTACAGCTGGGTGTCATCAGCGTACTGGTGGACTCTCACCCCAAAACCACGGATGATCTCACCCAGCAACTTCACATAAATGTTGAACAGGAGGGGTGAGAGGACCGATCCCTGCAGCACTCCCCAAGCAAGGCGCCTCGAGGTCGACCTCTACCCCCTGCCAACACAAACTGCGAGTTGTCAGAGAGGTAGGAGGAGAACCACCATAACATGGTGCCTCCAATTCCTAATCCCCTCAACCACTGCAGCATGATACCATAGTCAATGGTATCAAGAGCCGCTGAGAGATCTAATAGAACCAGGACAAAGGAGCAACCTCTGTCCCGAGCCCTCCAGAGATCATCAACCAACGTGACCAATGCCGTTTTTGTGCTGTACTCCTGCCTGAAGCCTGACTGGTACGGGTCCAGATACACAGCTTCCTCCAGGTACCAGGGTAGCTGTCGTGCCACCACACTCTCGACAACCTTCACCACAAAATGAAGGTTGGAGACCGGACGATAATTTACTAATACAGCCAGGTCCAGGGGTGGCTTCTTGAGGAGGGGCCTCACCACCGCCTCTTTCAAGGTGGCGGGAAAGGCACCCTCATTCAAAGAACCATTTATAATCCCCTGGAGCCAGCCTTGTGTAACCTCCCGGGAGGCCAGTACCAACCAGGAGGGACACGGGTCCAATAAACATGTGGCAGCACTAAGCCTACCCAGAATCCTGTCCACATCCTCAGGAGACATGGGGTCAAACTCTTCCCAGATAATATTCTCAAGACTCACCCCTGTCTCCCTCCCTGGACTCATCCAGTCTGAGACCAAGCCTTCCCGAATCTGAGCGATTTTATCATGCAGGAACTGCACAAAATCCTCAGTTTGACCCTGCAAGGGATCTTCCCGCACTCTCACCCAAAGGAGGGAGTGGGTCACCCTAAACAGAGCCGCTGGGCGGTTCTCTGCAGATGCGATAAGAGCGGAAAAATAGATTTTGCTGCTTTTATCGCCACTAGGTAGGTCTTGATATAAGATCTCACCTGTGTCTGGTCAGATTCGGATTGACTAGTCCTCCAGACACTCTCTAGGTGTCTTTTCCAATGCTTCATCTCCCTCAGCTCCTCAGAGAACCAAGGAGCCGGTTGAGGTCGGTATCAGGTCAGAGGTTGCAAAGGCACGATGCGGTCCAAAGCCCCTGCGGCCGCACTATCCCAGGCAGCCACCAGGTCTTCAGTTGAGTCGTGTGCCAGAGTCTCTGGAAATGGCCCAAGCTCCATCTGGAACCTTTCGGGATCCAGCAGGCACCTGGGATGGAACCATCTAGTCAGTTCCGTCTCCCTGCGGTGCGGGGAAGTGACTTGAAAGTCTAAGTGAAGGAGTGAATGATCTGTCCATGACAAGGGTTTAATGTCTAGTTCCCCTCTACCAAGATCCTTCAGCCACTGACCAGAGATGAAAATCAAGTCCAGAGTGTGTCCCCCTGTGTGAGTGGGGCCTTGCACTAATTGGGTCAGGTCCATGGCCATCATGGAAGCCATGAACTCCCGGGCCACCTCTGACGTCTCACCAACATATGGCAGGTTAAAGTCCCCCCTAACAATAAGTCTGGGGGTATCAACTGCCACCCCGGCTATCACAGTGAGTAGCTCAGGCAGGGTTGCTGCCACATGGCAGGGAGCCAGGTATGTAGTCAGCAAACCCATCTGCACCCCATGACCCCACTTCACAAAAAGCGACTCACATCCAGCTATCTGAGGAACAGTGGCCTCCCTCGGACAAAGACTTTCTCTAATAATTGCCACTACCCCCCACCCCTCCCCTGAGCCCTTGGCTGATGAAATGCACGGAAGCCTGGAGGGCACATTTCAACGAGAGGAACCCCCCCTCCTGGCCCAACCAGGTCTCCATAATCCCAGCCAGGTCTGCACCCCCCTCCATAATAAGATCACAAATGAGGGTGGCTGTCAGCACCCCAAGTTTCATTCATCCTAGTGCTGACATGAAGGAAATAGAGTGAGAAGAAGCAGGTTGACCTTTCACACAGTTGCTGCTTGGCAGAGATATCACCTAGGAGATGGGTTGGGAGGGGGACATTCCTATGAGATGACGTACTAAGAGTGACTTGAAAGATGGCTAATAAGACGCTGGGTAATGAGGGACAGAAAGGGAAGGGTTTGGGGGTTAGTAGGTCAGTAATAGCACCGATGGAGTTAGGGCCAGACATGTTCGTTCTAAATAAATGAAAGATTTCATCAAAGAGTATTTGTTTGGAAAATGTAATTTATTTAAGACAATGTCAGAACCTGACAGAGTGCCAGTACTGCTCTCCAAGCCAAGCTGGCTGATTTCCAAACCTCCAGCCCACCCTCCCCCGATGTCTGGAGTAAATGAAAGCGCAGTCCGGTAATTATGGCAGAGAGCAGTCTTCCTGGAGATAACTTGATTCAAGCAACTGGGCAAGAGCCAGCCCTGATTCCAGCCAGCTTGGATGCAACAAAGCCATGGCTGCTCCCTCCCCCAATGAAGCTGCAAGCCAAGGAAAGACAAAAAAGCAATAAATATTCGGGGGTTTTGCCAAAATCCCCAGAGGTTGACATTCCCTTCCTGAACGTTCAAGACAAGGGGAAGCCCCTAAGTGAGCTGGGGAGGGCAGACTTGCTATGGCACTGGCAGCAGGCCAGGCACCAAAAATCTTCAGGGAGGCCACTCGAGAGCCCACAAGATGAATTGAAAGAGAAATTTGACCGTTCCATCCCTCTGGAGGAGGGACCATCAGGCAGACCTAAGGAGAGGGGAGGGCACTCAAGCTTTCCAAACTGAGATGTCATAGATGAAAGCACAGCCTTCCTCCCCCCCCAGAGCAGAAGGAGAAGAAGCCCAGAAGTACATCCATGGGTCCCCCCACCCCTGCAAAGCAAGCAGGGCAGCCTATTTATTTATTTATTTATTTAAAATTTATATACCGCCCTTCTCCCTGAGGACTCAGGGTGGTGAACAGCCAGAATTAAAAACATACAATACAAATATTAAGAATTAAAATACATATAAATTTGGCTCCAATTTTAAAACTAACAAACCAATTTAAAAAACGTCTAAAATTTCTTCCTAAGCCAGCCCGGCTTGTTGAAAAAAGTAGGTTTTAAGGGCATGGAGGAAGGCACTGAGGTCTTGAGATCTCCTTATCTCAGGGGGCAGCTGGCTCCAGAGGGTAGGTGCCCCCACAGAGAAAGCTCTCCCCCTGGGGGTCACCAGCCTACATTGTTTGGCTGATGGCACCCTGAGGAGGCCCTCTCTGTGGGAGCGCACGGGTCGGTGGGAGGTCATTTGTGGCAGTAGGCGGTCTCGCAGATAACTAGGCCCTATGCCATGGAGCGCTTTAAAGGTGATAACCAACACCTTGAAGCGCACCCGAAAGACCACCGGGAGCCAGTGCAGCTCGCGCAGGAGCGGTGTTACATGGGAGCGCCATGTTGCTCCCGTCACTACCCGCGCGGCCACATTCTGGACCAGTTGAAGCCTCCGGGTGCTCCTCAAGGGGAGCCCCATGTAGAGAGCGTTACAGTAGTCAAGGCGAGAGGTGACAAGGGCGTGAGTGACTGTGCACAGGGAATCCCAATCGAGAAAGGGCCACAACTGGCGAATCAGGCGAACCTGACAAAAGGTCCCCCTGGTCACAGCCATCAGATGATCCTCCAAGGACAGCTGCCTATCCAGGAGGACTCCCAGATTGCGAGCCCTTTCCGTGGGGGCCAGAGACTCGCCCCCAATAGTCAGTGATGGAGTCAACTGACTATATCGGGATGCCGGGAGCCACAGCCACTCAGTCTTGGAAGGGTTGAGCTTGAGCCTGTTCTTCCCCATCCAGATCCGCACAGCCTCCAGGCACTGGGACATCACTTCAAGGGCATCATTGGGGTGGTCTGGGGTGGAGATGTACAGCTGGGTGTCGTCAGCGTACTGATGGTATCTCACCCCAAAACCACGGATGATCTCACCCAGCGGCTTCACATAAATGTTGAACAAAAGGGGCGAGAGGACCGATCCCTGTGGCACTCCACATATAAGAGGCCTCGGGGTCGACCTCTGCCCCCCTGCCAACACAAACTGCAACCGGTTAGAGAGGAAGGAGGAGAACCACCGTAACACGGTGCCTCCCACCCCCAGCTCTTCCAACCGATGCAGCATGATACCATGGTCGATGGTATCAAAAGCCGCTGAGAGATCTAACAGGACCAGAACAGAGGAGCACCCCCTGTCCCGAGCCCTCCAGAGATCATCAACCAACGCGACCAATGCCGATGGCCTAGACAGGCCATCCCCGCCCTACCCCAAAATAAGTGGAGAGGAAGAGGATCAGCAGGCCCCAGAGCAGGCTTACAGAGCCCCGCACCTGGAGGATAGGGTACCAAGAGAAGACCCACCCCATTTCAGAGGGAAATTCGATGGCGACCCCGACCAGCAAGCGCAATTCCTCGATACAGCTGACATCTACATCGGATGCTATGGACATCTCTATCCATTTCCCAGAGCCCTAGTCAGTGCCATCTCAGAGGGATTTGAAGGAGACGCAAGAAGATAGTCAGCAGCCCTCTACAAGAACAGGGCCCCCCAATTGCGAAACACAGATGAGTTCTTACAACTACTACGAACCCAATTCGAGGAGGCAGAGGAGGACCCCTATGTGGAAGATGAGCTCAGAAACCTAATGCAGAAGGGAAAGCCTATCAGAGAGCACATCCGTGAATTCAGGAGAGTCATTGGGACCCTACCTCCCCTACCAGAGCAACTGCCGGTGTATTTCTTTAGAACAAGCCTAGATAAGTGTATCGCCCAAGTGACCACTTATCGAGATATCCTGAACCGACTCTCCGAATGGTTCCGGATAGCAATAAAAGTCGACAGAGGGCTGCAGGCCAACGTCATGTCGAAGCAACCAAATAGTGAGGTGAGAGACCACCCGGACCAGGGGCCACCTGGCAGACGAGGAAGCGCAGCACCACAGCCTACCCAGAGGCCAGTCACCCCACGAAGCCCACTGAGGTGCTACAGGTGTGGGGGGATTGGTCACCCGGCAGCAGCGTGTGGAACCCCAAGATGGAGGCCAGACCCACAGCCCAGGGCATGACCGGAACAAGGCCCAAACGTGCCACCAACATGCCATGGAGAGTCCCCCCAAGGCCAGAAGTTTTCTCCCACCTGACCGAAACAAAAGTGTTCCCAGATGAGGAAAATCAATCCCCCAAGTCGTATGACAGTGAGGACGAGGGTGAAGATGACCCGATGGTGAGCAGACCCGTCCACCCCTTTCTTTTCCCAATATGCCTAACAGCCTGGAAAACAGGGATCCAAGGGACTTTCCAAGCCCTAATAGATTCAGGCTGCACAAGGTGCCTGATCAACCTGCCCACGGTCCTAAAATTGGGGATCCGTGCTAAAAAGCTCAACCACCCAATCTGATTTGAACAAGTTGATGGATCCCTAGTGGGGGGGGGGACTTACGCCACACACTTGACCGAGCCAGTGAGGCTGGAGCTAGCAGATCACTGGGAAATGATTCGGTTCATAATAGCCTCCAAAATGACAGATCCAGTCATACTGGGACTCTTGTGGCTAGACAAGTGGGGCCCAATCATTTGGTGGCAAGAGGGAACCCGCAGGCTGAGGATTGCAAAGGGCCCCCAACCCCTACCGCTCCAACCAGGGGAGATGCCCCTCATGCAGGGGCCCCAATCTTTCCCACCACAGCAAAGGAAGAAACCGCCAATACAAGGGCCCCTCCCTGAAGGTACAACAGAGCAACTGGCGGCTACATCCAACAGCTCCCACGACACAGAACAGATCCAAGAGGAGTACCAAGACCTTGCAGAGGTGTTTAGCGAGGCCGAGTGTGACGTTCTACCCCCCCACCGTGAGGCCGATTGCGCTATTGAAATCATCCCTGGAGTGAAATTACCTAAGCCTAAACTATATGCCATGATGCCCCGCGAAATGCAAGAAATCCAGAACTACATAGGCAAGAACCTACAAAGGGGTTTCATTGAGCCAGCTAAACCACGGGTCGCGGCACCGGTCCTTTTTAAAGAGAAGAAAGACGGCTCTATGCATCTAGTGGTTGATTTTAGAGGTATCAACGCCGTCTGCGTACACAACTTATATCCCCTTCCCCTCATGAAAGACATGCTAGCCCACCTGGCCAAAGTTAAAGTTTTCACCAAACTAGACCTCCGAGAAGCCTATTACTGAATACGCATCAGGGAAGGGGATGAGTGGAAAACAGCATTCAACTGCCCCCTAGGAAGTTTCCAATTTAAGGTGATGCCTTTGGAATTGCAGGGAGCCCCAGCGGTGTTCATGCAACTGATAAATGAAGTGCTCTACACCTCTACAAAGGGGTTCTCCCTGGTCCCCTTAAAAACCCCTCCCCCCTCCCAGACCCTTTTAAAATATGAGATAAAAATTTAGCTAAAAAACCCAACAACCTCCTTCTCGCTGCATGCCACCTCTCTGGGTTCCAAAACCCTTCATTGAGGTAGGCCCTCGATAGCATAGAGGGCCAAATCTGCAAGAGGGGGGAATCTTGCAGACCAAGGAGTTCAGTCCTAGAATACATCTGGGGGGACTGTAATGATGATAGATAGGCTGACATAGTCTGGGAACCTCAAAATCTCTCTCCCTCTCTCACCCATGTGCTCACTTTGCCCAGAACCTCAAACCATGTGGTCCTGTCCACCATTAAACCATCTTTCCAAATAGCCTCCATGTTTCCAGTGTCTTTCTCCCTACTTGGAACTGAAGCCAGATGGACATTTCTTTCAACATTGCTTTTTTCCAAGAACTGTTTTATTTAATGTACATGAATGCATGAAGATTATAAATATATATGTATGTGTGGGACACACACACACACCCCTCTGCTTTTATTCTTCAGTTTATGATTATTTATTGCTCAAGAGTTCTGCCACAATTATGTATTCAATCAGCTTCTTCCTGTCTTGCAAATGAATATGACTATTGCCATGTATTTCTTTCTCCCTGCCAACAAAAGTTTTTGTTATCATTTATGAAAAATCAATGTGTTTCATGTTGTTCGGAAAAGAATGCTGTTCTGTCCAATAGCTGTAAATGAGAGGCTATTTAAGCTACAAATCTTTGTCACTCAAGCATGAAAACAGCATTGGTGTTCCTGCTGGCAAACAGCATGGTTTCTAAAGGATGAAGTTACCTCATTGTAGGTCCACACCAAATTATTTACCTGGGGGAAAACCAGAGGGGAAACCAGAGGGGAAAAACTTTTCACATAACCACTTAAAATCACAGTATGGAAAAAAATAATGATATTAATTGTATTGTATTGGGATTAGGGATAGCTTCATCTAAAAGGGATATTACTTTTTTCCTAATTTAAGCTTTTTTCTTAAAGAATACTCTAATTACATTATTTTTATTTATCTAAAATTAGTGAAGTATATGATAACATATAGTGCTATACGTTTCTTTGTGTAGGTGCCAATTTTTATTGGCCACATAAATAAACCTTCTCTGATGATCTACCCCCAATTTATCTCTCCAGGTCTTCTAAAAATGCATTAATTACCATTACCATTCATCTAATTGTATATTATAAATTGAAGGAAGAAAGAAGCAAGGGGGAGAAGAAGGAAGGCTATTCCAAAAGCTAGAAAGTTGAAAGTTATGAAGTAATTTTAAATAGCTACCTTTTCAAAGTAAGTAACTCTACACAACACCCAAAACTTTCTTAACAGCTAACTTGAAATATATTTTATCCAATTATTCTGTAACTGTTTAATATATTTGTAAATAATTATGTATTCTAGTTTGTTAATCTAAAATAATGTAGGTATGGTCATAAGAGGGGAGCATAAATTAAAATTAATATGTCAGATAGATAGATAGATAGATAGATGATAGGCAGACAGACAGACGGACACACACACACACACAGAGAGAGAGAGGGGATAATGTAATTGAATGTATTTGGCCTCCTTTCACCCCCCCCTCCCAAAATGAGCCATTTTTGCCTGGTTTTTGCCTGCAGAATGCTTCTGGAGGTGGGGGGGGGATGAAAGAAGGCCAAAAAACAGGCAAAAACGGCCCATTTTTCAGCAAAAAAACAAGCTGTTTTTGTCTGGTTTTAGCCTGCAGAATGCTTCTGGAGGTGGGGGAGTGTGTGTGTGTGTGTGTGTGTGTGTGCCAAAAAAAAAACAGCTCACTTTTTGGCCCAAAACGGGCCATTTATGCCTGTTTTTTGGCCTCCTTTAACTCCCCCCCCCACCTCCAGAAGCATTCTGCAGGCTAAAACCAGGCAAAAACATCTTGCTTTTTAGGCAGAAACCAGCCATTTTTGCCTGTTTTTTGGCCTCCTTTCACCCCCCCGCCCTTCCAGAAGCATTCTGAGGCTAAAATTGTTGAGCTTACCTTTTCGTTCCAGCCCGCAGGGCTCTGGAAGGCAAGTCCTGTGCTCTGACGAAGGGGGGGGATGATGTGGGTGAGGCAACTTCGTGGTGCTCCGTGGGCTGGATTAATTGCTTCAGCGGGCCGCATGCGGCCCCCAGGCCATAGTTTGAGGCAGGGGTGAAATGCTCCCAGTTCAGACCAGCTTGGGCGAGTAGGTAGCAATGGTGGCTTGTTGCAGGGGCCATTTTGGGTCTAGCACAGCTGCTTTTATATTGTGGGTGAGCCAGTTGTGTTGTGTTGTGTTTTGTAGGTTAAAAAAGGGCAAAGAAGTGACATTGACTTGGCCATGCCCACCTGACCAACAAGCCACACCCTCCCAGTCACTTTACCACCAAGCCCCACCCACTAATTAAGCCATGCCCACAGAACTGGTAGCAAAAATATTTAGATTTCACCCCTGGTTTGAGGACCCATGATCTAGAATATCACAAAAACAACAGAATAAGGTTGTTTGAGTTGAAACTTGTTCCAAGGAAACAGCCAGCACATATGTTAAAAGATTATATTGTAATATAAAATATAAGCAGCACTTTACTGCAAGGAATGAACTGACTAATATACAGCACAGCTTCAGTTATAACTGAACATCTTGAAAGCAAAATCAACAAACAAGAAAAACCCAAATAGTGCACTACCAAAATGGAAGATCAGGTTGGAAAATAAGATCTGCATGCTAAGATCAGATGCAAGCAAGTTAGCACATATGAAAGAAGATACCAAAATCAAAACTATTGAAAAAGTATAAGAATTCTTAAGTAGATATAACAATGGAATTTGGCCTAGAGAAATGTATTACAGTGACAACTTCCAGCAGGATCCTCACCTTTGATGGCAAGGCGACTTTTAGCTCTCCTACCGACTCTCCACATTCAAGGCTTAGAGTGCTTTCTGAGCCAGAAGAAACCCCTCTGGCATAGGGGGAGGTTTTGGAAATTGACCCCTTTGTCCACTGACTTCTTTTCTATACCCATTTTTCAACATGGAGCTGGAATTAATTTATATCTAATTGAAAAATCCTTAGCTTTCTCTATGGAATTTAGCCTAAATCTTTGCTCATGGTAAGTATCACCCTTTCTGGGATAGGGGGAGGTTTTGGAAATTGACCCCTTTACTCCTCTGGGAAGCCGGGCACTCTCAGACTGTTTCCTGAAGAAAAAGAAGAAGTAATCAGGTGAGTCCCTGGCTGGGGCAGGGTAACCAAGCAAGTTCACTGTGGAAGAATCAGCTGTTCTAATGGACAATAAAAGATGCTACCACTTCTTAGGCACTAGGGTTTTTTGCATATTTATCTTTCATGCTGAAACTTTCTCTAGTTGCAGTCTGCTGTTTCCTTTTTTTGTGGAATTTCCATCATTTCTGAGGCTTTGTGAGTCAAGATGGTGAGAGGAGCTGAGATAGTTGAGGTGGAATAAGAAGTCTGATACAATCTGAAACTAAAGCACTAAAACTAAACCATGTGGAAACTATTTCTGAAACTATTTTTGTAATTTTGAGCTTAAGCTTTTCAGTGAATTTTATATTATTAGCTGACTTGACAGATTTGGCTTTTGGAGTTTAAAGAAGAACCTTTTGTATGAAGTGTGGAAACAGCTGCGAGGAGGGGTGAACAGTTTCATTTTTAACAACTTTTGATTGGTCATTTGTGGTCGTATGCTATAAAGAACTGGGGTTTTTTCAGACCTTTTCAGATAATACTGCTGATTCACCACAAGAGGGAGCCAAAAGTCTATAATATTGCTGATTCTCCTTAAGAATAATCTTAGTGTTATTAAACCCAGTGAAATATAGGTTTCAAGCCTATAAATCTGTAATTTTTAATTTTTTCAGTTTTAAACCCAAAGAGATGACCACAAGAAGGAAGACAGAGAAGACAGAGAAGACAGAGAAGACAGAGAAATTAGAACATTTATCAGGAGACATAGAACTTTTAAAGCCATTTATTGATGAGTACATGTTATGCAAGATCACATCCAAAATGTCAGATTAAAGCTGCAAACTAAGTTTGATTCACTCACAAGGGAACTTCGGGAAGAAATCAAATGTCTGAAAGGAGACATGAAACAGGTGAAAGCCAGAGTAGATTGTATGGAGAATGGATTGGAGAATACAAACACTTTATGTGAAGCTGAACTGGATGAGATAACAATTCTGGAAGCTCAAATTAAAGAATTTCAATTAAGATTTCATAGAATACCTGAACAACTAGATGATGATATCAGATTTAAAATGGTAAAGGCCTTGGCCCAGTTAATTAATAAAGAGGAAAATGAAATAGAATTTGATCTTGATAATACATACAGAAAAAATTCCAGATTTGCCACTACGAGAAAGTTATCAAGGGATGTTCTAGTTCATTTTGCAAGAAGAATAACAAGGGATCAGGTTTTGGATTACCATTTTAAACTCAGGCTGAAAATGGAAAATATAGATATTATTGTTCTGAAGTAAATTCCGGTCAGAATTTTGATATCCTTACTGATATCCTGAAGCAGAGAAAAATTTTATTCCATTAGGATAAATTGGAAAGGGTGATACTTACCATGAGCAAATATTTAGGCTGAATTCCATAGAGAAAGCTAAGGATTTTTCAATCTGATATAAATTAATTCCAGATCCATGTGGAGAAATGGGTATAAAAAAGATGTCAGTGGGTGAGCAAGACCCAAATGGTGGCATTGAAGAAGAAGACATGGCAGAAAGAAGTAAAAAGAAAGATGTGGACATCTTTGGGGGGATGTGGATTGGATAATCCTGACTGGACCATTGGGGGGAGGGTTTTAAGGATGCTTTCTATATGTGATTTTCACATCTATTGCCTCAGACCTTGCTTTTCTTTGGTTGCATTCAGTTCATACTCAGTAAAAGTACCTTTCTCTATGAAAATGGAGTCAGAGTTTTTCTTTCTTGAGTACTGAAAGGAGGCATACCTGACATTAAGCAAGGTCTGCAATTAACAGCCATCCCGGAGAACTACCATGGGGACTGAGCAAAGAATGTCTGACCAAGACAGCGACCAGGAGGACATGGGAGCTTCTGGTTCCACTACCTCCCAGTCACGCCCCAGCTGGGAGGCTTCAGAATGGATGGCTGATTTACAGCTTGAGGAAAAGCTGTAAATCAAATGGTCGCTGGGTGTGGGGAGGTTGCTGGAGCTGGAGAAGTCCCCCCAAGGAGTAACAACTACCAGATGCTGATGCGGAGATGCTGCCTGGCAGGAAGAGCAGAAAGAAAATCTCCTGATGACCCAGGCTTTGCAACTACTGAGAGAGGCTTGTGAGAGTCGAAGAGCCCATGAAAGATATGGATTGCCTGCCCATGGGTTGCCTGCCGGTGGGGGGGGGAGGCTGAATGCCCCGGAGGTGAAATTGAGGCTGCTGCTTGTGTAGAAGAGAGAGCCCAAACCCAGGAAAAGACAGCTCAGGCCTCTGGAACTCAAGCAGCTGCTGCAATCCAGTCCCCCCCTGCTGGGTGAAAAAAGCCCAAAATTCCCTTGCTATCAGTAAGATACAGGGGAGATCCAAAAGGACTGGGATTCTTCTTAACCACATGCAAGACTGGGGGGAGGATTTCTCCTCAGATGCTGCATGCATGAGGTGTGTTACCAGGGCCCTGGAGAGGGTGGCAGCTGAGTGAATGGTGGTACTCCAAAATGAAGATTATGACCAGTTCATGGCAGCCCTCAGAACATGCTTTGAGGATCCATTAGCTGAGGGAAGGGCGAGAATCAGAATGAAGTCCATACATCAGGGGCGGAGATCGGTGGTGGAGTACACCCAGGAGTTCTGCAAGCTGGTGCACTACATGAGAGAGTGTTCAGAAGTAGTCCTGCTGGAAAGCTATAAGGATGGTCTCAATGAGGATGTCTATAAGGATTGCTGCTCCTGAGTGGCCCCTAGGGATTTGCACAGTTGGTACGTGCTGGCTGCTGATGTGGAGATTGACTTGGCCAGAGATCGCTACTGTGGTGGACGCACCTGAGCAAACCACCCACCTCATCCCACAAGGGGGCTCCAAAGGACACAAGGGGACCTGCAGGCTCCAAGCCGAAGTCCACCGTGTGCTTCAGATGTGGAAAGGAGGGGCACTGAGTGGCTGAGTGTTTCTCTAAGCCTGGACCCAAGGCAACCCCTAGTGGAAGGAAGAGAGCTGACAAACTGCCCGCAAAACCCCATGAGACCGCCCTAAAAGAGGTGGAAGTCATTGAGTTCACTCCCCTGCAACAGGGTGAGTTGGGAACTTTGACCACCGCCGATGACAGTGAAACCAAAACTGATTCCAACAATGACCTCCTGGTGGGACTAAAGGTACCATCCACCAGGCCCCACAGGAAGATACTAGCCCTTCTAGATTTGGGGTGCACAAGGTGTGTCATAAGCCATGAGATTGTGGAAAAGATGGGTCTAAGACTAAAGACAACAAAAAGGCCCATCGCATTCTGTCAGCTAGACTGGTCGGTAGATGGGGGGGAGCCCATTTTGTAACCGAACTGATTGAGATGAGGATGGGGGATCACCAAGAAACTCTGAATTTTATTGTGGCCCTGGGCATGGAATGACCCCTCCTTCTTGGGCTGCCCTGGCTCTGAAATGGAACCTGCATGTAAATTGGAGGACGGGCATGTTGTGCATCTGCTCTAGCCAGCAAGGAAAGAGAGGGGGGAGCCACTATTGTGTGGTCAAAGTGGCGAGTGAGTTGGCAGCGGCTGCAACGGAACACATTGTGGAGGAGGAAAAGGTCCCAAAAGAGTACTGGGACCTCCAGGAGATTTTTAGTAAGAAGGCGTCAGATGTGCTGCCCCCTCATTGGCCTACAGACTGTAGTATAGAAATCCTTCCTGGGGTAAAACTCCCTAAACCAAAGATCTACCCCATGACCCCCCGGGAGTTGGGGGAACTATGAGACTTTATTGATACAAACCTAAAACGCTGCTTCATCCAACCGGCTAGGCCGCGTGTAGCCACCCCCATGCTATTCCGGGAGAAGAAGGATGGGTCTTTTCATCTGGTGGTTGATTATAAAAATTTAAACGCTATCTGCATGGAAAATGTCTACCCATTGCCCCTCATGAAGGACATGCTGGTCCACCTGGCCAAAGGGAAGATTTTTACTAAACTGGACTTGTGGGAGGCATATTATAGAGTTCGGATTAAGGAAGATGATGAATGGAAAACTGCTTTCAACTGCCTGCTGGGATGTTTCCAGTTTAGGGTGCTCCCTTTTGGACTACAGGGAGCCCCTGCAGTGTTCATGCAACTGATCAACAAAGTACTGCACAAACACCTTTACAAGGGGGTGCTGTCTAACTTGATGACATTCTTATTTACACCAAGACCATGGACGACCATGTAAAACTGGTGAGAGTGGTCCTGAAAAAACTTAGAGTTGCTGAACTGTATGCTAAGTTGTCAAAATACGAATTCCACCAGACTAAAATTGACTATCTAGGGTACCGCATCTCGCATGAGGGGATAGAAATGGACCTGGAAAAGGTCCAGGCAGTATTGAAATGGGCTCCCCCATGTACCCACAAACAACTACAAAGCTCCCTGGGATTTGCTAACTTCTATCAGCAGTTCATCCCCTCATTTGTAAAAATTGCCTTACCAATTACTAACCTCCTGAAAACAAAAGGAGAGGCGAAGCCAAAACCCTCCTGGCCTCTTGAGTGGACTATGGAATGTCAGATGGCTTTTGAAAAACTGAAATGACTGTTTGCCACCAAACCGGTCCTTAAACAACCTGACATGGAGGCCCCGTTTGTTGTTCAAGTCGACGCCAATGATGTGGCCGTTGGGACAGTGTTACTTCAAGCCAATGCCAAGGGGAATTTGCAACCCTGTGCCTATACCTCTCAGAAAGGAAAGGGTGAAATACCCTTTTGAGGTGTGGACTGATCACAAAAACTTAGAGGCCTTAAAAACACCCCCAAAATTGTCACCTAAGCAAGTCCACTGGGCCCAACACTTTAACCGATTTAATTTCTCTTTGCGCTTCATGGAGGGAAGAATTTTATGGCAGATGCCCTCTCAAGACTGCCTCAATACAATAGTGTTCAAGCGGAAGTGATTCGTCCGGTTATCCCCTCGAAACAGCTGGTGGCTCCAGTGGTTACCAGAGCCCAGGTGAAAGGGGACCTAACCTTGTCTGGCAACTTGAGCAAGCAATTAAAAGAAGCATTAAAAATTGATGAGTGGTTTTTAGCCCACTCCAATGAGTGTACACTTCATGAGGGTCTTGCCTGGGTGGGAGGAAAGCTGTATGTCCCCACCAGCCTGAGGGGGGCAGTATTACAATACACCCATGATGCTAAAATCGCTGGGCATTTTGGATTCGTGAAGACATTGCATTTAGTTAAATGACAATTCTGGTGGCCGGCGCTGAAGAAAGACATAGAAGCCTACATGGCGAGCTGCCCTATATGTGTGTCAGCAAAGTAATCCCCTGGGTTACTTCAGAGTGTAGCCAGGCCGGGAATCCCATGGAAAGAAATATCCATGGATTTTATTGTTGAGTTGCCCAAAAGTGGAGGAAATATGGTCATTTGGGTGGTCACTGATTTGTTTTCTAAGCAAGTGCATTTTATCCCATGTCCCAAGATCCCTTTGGCTAAAACTCTGGCCAAACTGTTCATCCAGCATGTGTATAGATTACACGAGGCTCCAGAGCGAATAATCTTGGACAGAGCTGCCAAAAACCTTGAGGAGGATTCATCCTGTGTTTCATGTTAGTTTGCTGAAACCCGAGCGTACATCCCCCCTGCGTCCGGACCAAGAACCTCCTCCTGTCCCCATACTCATTGAAGGAGAACAGCATTTTGAGGTCAAAGAGATATTGGATTCTAGGAAACATCGAGGTAAGGTACAGTACTTGGTGGCATGGAAACACTTCCCATTAGCTCAGTCTGAATGGGTAAATGAACGAGATGTTAGGGCTCTGAAGCAGCTGCAATTGTTTTATTCCAAATATCCTGATGTGGATATTGGTATGCTGATGTGGATTAGTTATGGAGCTGTATATATGTTACCTGTTTATGTAATTTTCTATTTTACCTTATTCTGTTCTTTTTCTAGGACTAACGTCTCTTCTGAAGGGGGGGCGAATGTCAGCCTCTGCTTTTATATTGCTTGCTTGTTATGGCTGCCATTGAAATGGGGAGAGGGAGGAGCTGTCTGGATAGTTGGGAGGGGGGAAGTGAATTAGTGGAGTAAATTGGAGAAAGTTTTCATCAGTGTTTCTCTGCAACTGGGAGGCACACTGATAACCAGTCAAGGTCAACCGTCCTGGCATACCAGGAGAATGGAGCCATTAGAAGGGATCATGCACCCCACATGATCCCTTGGGGGGATGTGGATTGGATAATCCTGACTGGACCATTGGGGGGAGGGTTTTAAGGACGCTTTCTATTTGTGATTTTTGTGCCTATTGTCTCAGACCTTGCTTTTCTTTGGTTGCATTCAGTTCATACTCAGTAAAAGTACCTTTCTCTATGAAAATGGAGTCAGGGTTTTTCTTTCTTGAGTACTGAAAGGAGGCATACCTGACGCATATTAAGAAACAAGACAAGAAATATTTGATTTATAAATGACTAGGAGATGAATTTATGTCAGCTGGTGTAAAAAAAATGAATGAAGTTGTTTTATATATAAAACCCTAATTCAAACCTAAGTTACTTATAGCAGATGAATATGGTAGATTTGTAGCAGTGGAAATTGAACTTAAAGGAATAAAATCAATAGTGGTGGCATGTATAAGCTAAATGATGATAGATGCACATTTTTTGATTATTTAATGGACCAGTTACTGCCTTTTTCATATGGAAACTGGCTTATGTTGAGGGATTGGAATGGAGTGAGTACACCAGCTTTGGATAGAACATCCATCAAAGGAGTTAAACCCCCACAGGGTAAATTATCTAAGACTTTCTTTGAGATGATGGATAATTATTATTAATAGATTCATGGAGATATAAAAATGGAGATGCCAGAGAATATAGCTTCTTTTCTGAAAGATATAAATCTTTTTCAAGGATTGACATAATATTGATATCTAAAAATCTTGCAAATATAATTCTAAACGTGGATATTCTGCCTAAATCTTTCTCTGACCATAATCCTGTGCTTTTGGCTTTAAGAGGAAAGAGGAACTCACATTTCAGATGGAGTTTAAATGAAGCTGCTTTACAAAAAGAAAAGTTTGTAAAAGACTGTAAAAAGAAACTACAGGAATACTTTGTGAATAATTTGGGGACAAGCTTAATGACAGTATGGGAGACAGTATGGAATGGTTATGAATGGCTGTTTTATACAGTATAATCACTTAGAGAAGAAAAAGTCCCAGGAAAAGACTCAAAGGATATTGGACAAAATTAGACAAAAAGAAATTCAGCTGCAAAAGACACCTAGGGATCCTAAATTTTTATATCATATTAAATTGTTACTGCAACAATGATCTACGTTAACTGTACAGGAAATAGAAACAAAATTGAACTATGCAAAACAAAGACATTTTGAATTTGCAAATAAACCAGGCTGATGGTTGGCATATAAATTAAGAAAAGAAAGAGAAAAGACAATGATTGGAGAAATTTCTGAAGGCAATAATACAATAACAGGCAATGAACTCATTACAAAATCCTTTCATAATTTTTATTCAAATTTGCATAAAATATAGGAGATTGGTATGTTAAATATGGATGAATACCTTTTAAGACAACAGTTACCTAAACTATCACAAACCCAGAGACAATTTATGAACAATCTGATAACTGCTTTTGAGATATCAGAAGCTATTAAAAAAATGAGGCCAGGCAAAGCCCAGATGGTCTCACAAGCCAATATTATAAGTGCTTCGAGGATGAACTTCTTCAACCACTAAAGGACACAATGAATGATATACTACAGGGAGGAAATATATCCCAGACATGGAAAGAAACCAATATTGTGTTGCTCCCAAAGGAGGGTCAAGATATTACAAAGAATTATAGACTAATTTCATTATTAAATAAAGATTACAAATGCTTCACCGCCATTCTGGCAGAAAGACTAAAGAAGATTCTACAGGAATATATACATAAAGACCGAGCAGGCTTTCTGCCGAAAAGACAGCTAAGAGATAATGTGAGGACTGTCCTAAACATTATTGAATACTTACAATATCAAAATGAGAAACAGGCTGTCTTAATATTTTTAGTGGCGGCCAATCTAAATTGGGCCTTTATGTTTAAGGTGCTGGAAGAAATGGACTTCGGAATGAATTTTATCTAAGGAAGTAAAGTGATCTACATGTCATAGGATGCAAAAAATTGTTATAAATGGTGACTTAACTAACTCATGTGAAATTCAAAAGGGTACAAGACAAGGATGTCCTTTGTCCCCTCTGTTGTTTAACTTGGTTTTGGAAGTCCTGAATAGAAGTATTAGACAATAAGGGGTATGATTTTATAAATTTTATAAATAAATTTATAAAATGAGGGCCTTTGCTGATGATCTGGTTATATTTTTACAGGACCCAAAAATAATATAGAATACTTGATGAGGAAATTGAATGAGTTTGCGGCTTTGGCAGGTTTCAAAATAACTAAACAAAAGACAACAATGCTGATCAAGGACATGTCTTCTCAGGATAGTGATATATTGAATAAAAAGTTGGATTTTAGGGTTGAGAAAAAGATGAACTATTTAGGGGTTATGTTGACAAATACAAATATAAACTGTTTCAAAACAACTATGTCTCTCTTTGGAGGGATATTAAATAGGATTTACAAAGATGGGATAAATTGCATTTATCACTATTGGGTAGAATTTCTGTAATCAAGATGAATATGTTTCTAAAGATGCTTTTTTATTATTTCAGATGTTACCAATACTTACAACTGATAATCCATTTAAACAATGGCAGAAGGATATTTCTAAATTTATATGGCAAGTGAAAAAACAAAGAATTAGATATAAACTACTGCAAGATGCTAAGGAAAGAAGGGATTAGGGTCTGTCTGACCTGGGCAAAAGAATGGGTGAGCCTCCAGAATAAGAGATTACTTGAACTAGAGGGCCATGAATTAAGATTTGGATGGCACAGCTACGTATGATATAAGTAAAGTTAATGTTGATTTTAATAACCATTTTGTTAGACATGCCGTACTAAGAGTTTGGAATAAATATGAAACAAGGTTCTCTACAAAGTTGCCCCTTTGGGTATAATCACAGATCATATTCTCATTTCATGCAAGAAGATTGCATAAACTGATCATAAAGAGGAACACGACCAAGGCCACAATTGAAAAATCATCAAATGATTCAAAACACAGATTGGCAAACAAAAGAAACAGTAGATCATATTCTCATTTCATGCAAGAAGATTGCATAAATTTGCATAAAGAGGAAAATAACATAGTCACCAAAAAGATTTATAGGAATGTCTGTAAAAATTATCATATACCAGTAATGAAAAATTGGTGGGAATATAGAGTTGAAAAAGTAATCAAATATGAGAATGTTAAAATATTGTGGGGTTTCCAAATACAGACTGATAAAGTCTTAGCTCATAACATACCAGATTTAACCATGGCTGAAAACAAGAAAGTGTGGATATTGATGTGGCTTTATCAGGGATCATAAAATAGAAGACAAAGATTTGGAGATCACTAAATATTAAAAATTAAAGTTGAAAGATTATAACATTAACCAATATCAAAAAAATTTGGACTTGGAAAATCTGCACATTGACAAAATTTCCATCAGTCAATTGTAAAAGGCCGTACTGCTTAGATCTGCACATGAGCTGTGGTGGTACAGTGGTTAGAATGCAGTATTGCAGGCTGACTCTGTTCACTGCCAGGAGTTCAATCCTAACTGGCTCAAGGTTGCCTCAATCTCCCATCCTTCCGAGGTCAGTAAAATAAGGACCCAAATTATTGGGGGCAATATGCTTAATCTGTAAACCTGTAAACCTTAGCTTAGAGGGTGCACTATGAAGTGGCATATAAGTCTAAGTGCTATTGCTATATACTACCCTGATACATTAAACATCCTAGGTTCTTGGGAAGAACTTAATTCTTAATTAAAACTTAATTATGTATGAAAGTGAACACATAAAAAACTGACAGCTCTATGATTTCACATTGTAATAACAATAACAACAACCCCCCCCCCCCCAGTGAGGCACTACCTTGACATGGCTGTGGGGCTTGTGTGCTTTGAGGAAGATGAGAGCTATGCCAGAAGGTCAACCAGACTGGACAAGTCTCATCAGAGGAGTCAGACAAAGAGTGTCTCTCCCATAAAAAATATGGTGAGATGTCCGTTTCAGAAAGCCATACTGGCTCGGATGTTGCCTGGGTTAACAAGGTCCGCTCTAGATGTTGGAGTTCCTGGATATCTGGTTTAAAAAATGGCTACAGGACCCAGGACTATTGGCTGAGCAACCAGGGTCAGCAGCTGCAGAACTACTGGAAGAAAAGGTGTTTCCTCCTCACAAATATACAGTGATTGAAAACAAAGAAATAATGGTCTGTTATTACAAACAAGCCCAACAAGAACAGGATATTTGAAATGAATGCACCAGTCCTAGTTCTGATTTCCCAGAATCAGAAACAACAGAACAGAGGCTAGTAGATCAATGTTGATTTATAATACGAAATCAAGTATTCACAGAAGCAGAATTGGAAGAACTGCAAAGGCTTACCCAGGGCAAAGAAATCAAAGACTTGCCAGAAGTAACTCAGAATGAAGAGGCAAACCAGGGGGAGTTGGCAGTAGAGAAATCCAGCAGAGATATACAACTGTTTTCATTTGGAAACCAGGAACTCTCTCCTCTGCCTCAGGAAGAACAAAGCCCTCAACTAAAGAAGTAAAAGAATTGAAACAAAGAATAACTGAGCATTTAAAACAGCACAAACATGTCATAATAAGGTTGCCTGCATTGAAGCTTGTTCCAAAAAAACAGGTAGCACAAGCACTAAAAGATGCAATACTGCAATATCAAGTATAAGCACCAATTCATGGCATGAAACAAACCAACTAATGTACAGTATAGCTGCAGTTATAAGGCAGTTGAATACCTCAGAGAAGAAAAAAAACCAGTGCTTTAGTGCAGCACAAAAACGGAAGATTAGACTAGAAAATAAGATAGCAAGTTGAGATCAGATGCAAGCCCATACCAGTCGGGGCAGGGGTACAGCACAGAAACAGCATTGGTCGCATTGGTGAATGATCTCTGGAGGGCTCAGGATAGGGGTTGCTCCTCTGTCCTAGTCCTGTTAGATCTCTCAGCGGCTTTTGATACCATCGACCATGGTATCATGCTGCAGTGGTTGAGGGGGTTAGAAATGGGGGGCACCGTTATGCGGTGGTTCTCCTCCTTCCTCTCTGACCGCTCGCAGTTCGTGTTGGCAGGGGGGCAGAGGTCGACCTCGAGGCGCCTCACATGGGGAGTGCCACAAGGGTCGGTCCTCTCGCCCCTTCTGTTCAACATTTATGTGAAGCCGCTGGGTGAGATCATCCATGGTTTTGGGGTGAAGTGTCACCTGTACCCTGATGATACTCAGCTGTACGTCTCCACCCCAGACCACCCCAACGATGCCCTTGATGTGATGTCTTGCTGTCTGGAGGCCGTGCGGGTCTGGATGGGGAGGAACAAGCTCAGACTCAACCCCTCCAAGACCGAGAGGCTGTGGCTTCCGGCGTCCCGATATAGTCAGCTGGTGCCATCGCTGACTATTGGGGGTGAATCTTTGCCCTCCACAAAGAGGGATCGCAATCTGGGTGTCCTCCTGGATGCACGGCTGTCTTTAGAAGAGCACATGACAGTCGTTGCCAGGGGGGCCTTCTATCAGGTTCACCTGATTCACCAGTTGCAGCCCTTTCTGGACCAGGACGCCTTGCACACAGTCACTCATGCCCTTGTCACCTCCCAGCTGGACTACTGTAATGCTCTCTATATGGGGCTCCCCTTGAAGAGCACTCGGAGGCTCCAACTGGTCCAGAATGCGGCCACGTGAGTGGTTATGTGCGTAACCCGTTGTGCCCACATGACACCCCTCCTGCATGAGCTGCACTGGCTCCCAGTGGTCTTCCGAGTGTGATTCAAGGTTTTGGTCACCACCTTTAAAGCGCTCCATGGCATAGGACCCGGGTAACTTCAAGACCGACACCTGCCACCAATAGCCTCCCACCGGCCAGTTCGCTCCCACAAAGAGGGTCTCCTCAGGGTGCCATCGGCCAAGTTGTGTCAGGTGGTGACACCCAGGGGGAGGGCCTTCTCTGTGGGAGCCCCAGCCCTGTGGAACGAACTGCACCCGGAAATGCGTAAGATCTCCGACCTCTGAGTATTTCGCTGTTCCCTTAAGACCCTGCTGTTCCGCCAGGCCAGGCTATCAACGTAATAATTTTAAATTGGGTGTTTTAAATTTTGGGGGTTTTAAATTCAGCCAAAACTATTTAATAATTTTAAACAATTTTAACTGATGTTGTCTTGTGTTTTTAATAAGCTGTACACTGCCCTGAGTCCCTCAGGAGAAGGGCAGTATAGAAATAAAATTGTTGTTGTTGTTGTTGTTGTTGTTATTATTGTTGTTGTTGTTATTATTATTATTATTATTATTATTATTATTATTATTATTATTATTATTATTAAGCAAGCTAGATCAGATGAAAGAAAAGAAGCTGAAGAACAAGAAGACCAAAGAATACTTAATCAATAAATGCCACTTAGAAACAAGGAGGATCAAGGAAGCACTGAAAATAATAAATAACAGCTATAGCCAAGAAGATCAGCAGATATGAAGCTCAAATTGCAAAATATAGGCAGAACCTCCAACTTCAATCCAATCAGAAACATTTACACCAATCCATCAGTGTAGAAACTGCAGTGAATCAGTCAGTACCTGACAAAGAAGAAACAGTGCAGTTCTGGGAGAAGATATGGGATAACCCCAAAAAATATAACAAGGATGGAGCTTGGGTAAATGTGGTGGATATGAATAAAAAAGAAGCTGAAATGAAAGAAACTAGTAATAATAGCAGAAATGGTAGAGAAAAAAGGTAGAGCTCATTTCTTAGTGACTTACCATATATACTCGAGTATAAGCCGACCTGAATATAAGCCGACCCCCCCAATTTTACCACCCAAAACTGGGAAAACTCATTCACTCGAGTATAAGCTGGGGGTGGGAAATGCAGCGGCTACTGGTAAATTTCAAAATAAAAAAAGACTGGTCAAAAGTGCGAGGACCTGTCAGAAATCACTTTTTTCAGCCCTCTGGGTAGTCCTTTTGTGCATATGGACTACTCAGAGGGCTGAAAAAGTTATTTTTGACTGGTCCTTGCACTTGTGACCAGTCCTCGAACTTACGACTGTCCTCACATTTTACGTTTTTGCCCTATCTTGTCACCATGGTAAAGAGAAGCAGTTGTGAAATGAGTGACATGGTTTTAAGAATGCTGCACGGGCATAAATGTGAGGATGGTCATAAGTGTGAGGACCAGTCAGAAGTGTGAGGACCTGTCAGAAATGACTTTTTTCAGCCCTCTGAGTAGTCCCTATACACATATATCACATGACCAGCTAGCCACGCCCACCCAGTCACTGGCTTGATCTAATTTCAGGCAAGTTGAAGCCTCTGTTAAGAGATACCAGGGCTGGGCAAATGTGGCCCTTTTACAACCTGTGGACTTCAACTCCCAGAATTCCTGAGACAGCCAAGCTGGGAGAACCCACTAGCTAGCAGCCAATTACAAGAAGGCTAGCTAGCAGCCAATTACAATCAGCTCTCAACTCAAGGTCAGTGCACATGGGATTTCCCTAAACATGAGGATTTCTTTGTTTCTTTCTCCCTTTAAGCCCCCCCCCAGCCCGTTTTTGCTTCCAGGGGGCTGCAGAGAGTCTTGCTAGGCACCCCCCTCATGCCTCTAGCAAGCCTTGGGAGCCAGTTGCAAGGGAAAAGTCATTTTTTTCATGACCCGAATATAAGCCGAGGGGGCGTTTTTCAGCCTGAAAAATGGGCTGAAAAACTCGGCTTATATTCGAGTATATACAGTATATGGATGTCCATCTAGCTGACTTGTGACTACTAGAGAACTGGTTTGGCATACCTTTGGTTCAGGATATTTGTTCAATGTCTCAGATTAGTGCAATCTCTGAATTTCCTGATGGCTTCCCATCCGAAATCAACATGGTTTGCTAGGTATTGTTATGACTACAGAGTGAGAACTCCTTAAAAACTAAGTAGTTAAAAAAGTATTGCCCTTGAATCTTAGGACCCCACTTTTAAAAGTTTAGTTGTGTCATTCTTCAGTATGCAGGAGAATAAAGAAAGATATAGTAATCCCTAAGAAAAGAATTAAAAGGTCACTATATAAGGAGCTGTGGTGGTGCAGAGGTTAAAATGTAGTATTGCAGGCTAGCTCTAACCATAGCCAGGAGTTTGGTCCTGACCAGCTCAAGTTGACTCAGCCTTCCATCCTTCAGAGGTTAGTAAAGTGAGGAGCCAGTTTGTTGGGAGCAAAATACTGACATTTGTAAACCGTTCAGAGAGTGCTGTAAAGCGCTATGGAGCAGTATATAAGTGCTAAGTGCTAAGTGCTATTGCTATTGCTATTGCTATTGCTATTGCTATAACCAACTCACAAACACAGTTATGAATTTTTAGAACTCATCAAGGTGGTTGTTCAGCAGGATGGAAGCGGGAGAGTGGGGACAATGTTACAATTTCTTAGTTCTTCTGACCTGAATAAAAGTAGTATATATATTCCACAATTCTCTTCAGGGCACAAGACCACAACCTACTTCTTCGTAAGCTAAAAAAAAGTGGGATGGATAGCTTCACTACCAGATGGATTTGCAACTGGCTGACAAACCATACTCAATGAGTAGTCCTTAATGTGTCTAAGTCTACATGGAGAGAAGTAAGCAGGAAGCAGTGGGGTGCCACAAGGTTCCGTCTTAGGCCCAGTATTCTTCAATATCTTCATAAACGACTTAGATGAGGGAATAGAAGGAGAACTTACCAAATTTGCAGATGATACTAAGCTGGCAGGAATAGCTAACACCCTAGAAGATGTCAAGATGGATCTTGACAGAATTGAACACTGGGCCCTGTCTAACAAAATGAAATTCAATTTAGAGAAAAGTAAAGTCATACACTTAGGTAAGAAAAACCAAAAGTACACATATAAACTGGGTGAAACCAGGCTTAATAGCAGTGACTGTGAGAGGGATCTTGGAGTCTTAGTGGACAGCCAGCTAAATATGAGCCAGCAGTATGCAGTGGCAGCCAAAAAAGCCAATGCAATCCTAAATTGCATTAACAGAGGGATACAATCAAGTGAGGTACTAATACCACTCTATAAAGGCCTAGTAAGGCCACACCTAGAGTACTGCTTCCAGTTTTGGTCACCGCACTATAAAAAAGATGTTGAGGCTCTAGAAAAAGTGCAGAGGAGAGCAATCAGGATGATTAGGGGACTGGAGACTAAAACATATGAAGAACGATTATATGAACTGGGCATGGCTAGTCTAGTGAAGAGAAGGATCAGGGAGACATGATAGCAGTGTTCCAATATTTGAGGGACTGCCACAGAAAGGAGTGGGTCAAGCTATTTTCCAAAGCACCTGAAGGCCAGACAAGGAATAATGGAGGGAAACTGACCAAGGAGAGATTCAACCTAGAAATGAGGAGGAATTTTGACAGTGAGAACAATCAACCAATGGAACAGCTTGCCTTCAGAAGTTGTGGGAGCTTCATCACTTGAGACTTTCAAGAAAAGATTGGACTGTCATTTGTCAGAAATGGTGTAGGGTTTCCTGCTTGAGCGGGGGATTGGACTAGATGACCTATAAGGTCCCTTCCAACTCTGTTAATCTGTTATATCACACTAAAAAGTCTTGAATGACCTCTCCTAAAATTATAATATAGACATCAAATAAATAAAAAAGAATTAAATGTGTGGTGTGTCACCATTGGCCTAAAGCATGGTCCTACCCAGTGCTACTGATTATAACCTAACAAAAAAGATGAGAAATCTTCCAAGAGAGTGACTGGGACCTGTTAGAAAACTACTGCAAATAGATCACCAGAAATATATTAACATGCAAGTGAGGAGACATTTATTAGTCTACATACTATATATATCCTCACTTATACCTAATGATATCCCACAGTACCTCCAGCAACAACATAGAAGGCAGTGAAGTATTCAAAAATGTATGAAGTGTTGAAAAGGAAGTTACCTTTTGCTATAGAACTTCATGTCTGAATATTTCATAAACCACTAATTTAGGCTTCAGCATATTTCTATGTATTCTAAACTGCTGAACATTCAAGAAGCCAGGTAGCATCACTTCAAAGCAGCAGTTTCCTGGAGCAAGAAACCATTACAAAAAGAAATTATAAAGTACATTTGGGAGGCAAACAAAAAATGTTGTCCTTATCAGCACAGCATCTCAATTTTTTTCAGCTATATGGCAATTCCTAATGATATTGCATTTCAGACAACTAAATTGTGAATTTTGAATCTTTCTTATGATTGGGACATCATGTATAGTTCAAGGACATAATAATTCATCATTGATTTATATCTTCCTGAAATATGGATGAAATTCTAGTATCTTTGAAGTCAGTGGTATAGAAATACAATTTTCTTTTGAGCAGAAAATTTCCACTTTGAATAAATAGTGCAGTACATTTCAGAAACACTGTTATAATGTTATTTAAACACTATTATGATGCATTGTCTTTGTCTTTCAGGGCCATTTGTGCAAACGCAGATTATTTTTGCATGCAAATTTTGACAGATTGCTATAAAGACAGTAGGAATATTCAGTTGTATTACTATTTTGCAAAGTGGATAGATAAAGTGAAGATTCAGCTGAAGATGGGAATTGATGCCCAGACAAGGAGTGGAAAGTACAGCAGTCAGCCAATTAAAATATTCCCATATGCTCTTGAAGAAATCTGAAAGCACTTCAAGTACAACTTAATGAAGAGTTAAGAATAGAGAAGGGGGAAAAAACCCAACCCAGATAGGTAGTTATATAACCACCATCACCATTGATAGCTGTGGAGTCATCAAAACAGGAAATTATAAAGTTTCAATATAATGTAAGGAGGCCTCAAAAACTGTTACCTGGTGAAGCCTTAGACATCTCTGCAGCAAACAAACAAAAGCATATCTTAATTCCTGTTGATCAATATCTATTAAAACCTTTGGAATGTTGTGAGGGGACATTCAAGGCAACTGGTGAAAGAAAGTTCAAAGGAACAAGAATGATCCACTTAGAAAAACAGAAGAAACTTTACACAATCAGTATCTTATCATTGTTTCAAAGAAGGAACATACTAATATATCCAATCACATTATCCTGATAAAAATGGAAGAACCAAATTAATTTTTTTATAATGTGAATAAAATGATTGCAACATTTGCTGGAGGGCAAATGAAGCACACTTCAGAACATCTCAGTACATTAGAAAACATCAACTAAAATGTTTCAAATGTGACAATTGTATTGTGTTTAAAGGTTACAAATGCTGGCAAGGATTAATTAGTAGAATTTAACTATTAGTATTGAAATGCATAAAAATACAACAGAAGCTCCTTTCAAAATGCAAAAACAATCATTTGCTATTAAGATTCCATTTACGAAGACAATTAGATCAGGCATGAGTACAGTAGATTATATCTGCCAGAATCACTGTTTCTATATCTGATCAATTATAGATGAAATGTGAAGGGTCTAATCAGTGGAACACACAAAAATACAGATTTATCAATCGTACATGAAACTTCTATTGAAGAAGTTAAAATTATTTTAGATATATACTAACAGTGTGAGAAGCACTTTTTAAAAACAAAAGAATGATATTGTCAATTTAATTTGCAAATTAAATAATCTAACCATCTAGGCAGTCCTGTTTGCTGGTGGAAGCAGCATAGCAGCACGACAGACCAGCAAAGGGAAGCCACATGGCTGCAGAGCAAAGAGCAGTGGCAGCACAGCAGGGAGGAGAGCCAGCAGCAAGAGGCAGCACAGCATACTAGAGCCTGAGAGCAGCGCAGAGAGCAGCGGGAAAGCGACGGTGGAGCAATGGTGGAGCATTGCAGCACAGTGAACCAGTGACTGTGAACAGCAACAGAAGAGCTCTTCTGTAGTGGGGGGGCTATAATGTGAACTGAAAAGCAGGGAGAGTTGAATATCCAGTAGTGGCAAGCAAAAAGCAAGTAGGAAGAGAGGATAAAAAGACAACAACTACAGAACACAAGGCAAAAAAAAAAAAATCAAAGTCAAGTAGACAATACTTGTTCCCCAAGGCAGTGTCTTAGGTCCAACACTCTTCATACTTTATATAAATGACCTTTGTGATCATGTTAAAAGCAACTGTGTTCTCTTTGCTGATGATGTTAACCTATTCAACACCACCAACAATGCAACTACCCTTCAAAAAGACCTTGACTATGCGTCAGATTGTTCTAACAAGTGGCAACTCCAAATATCAACCAACAAATGCTATGTCTTGCACATTGGCAAAAAAAAAAAATCAAAACATAAAATACAAATTAGATGGACATGACCTTGTAGATGACCCTCAGTCTGTCAAGGACCTTGGAGTACTCATTTCTAATGATCTAAGTGCCCGAGCCCACTGTAACAACATTGCCAAAAAGGCATTAAGAGTTGTTAACCTAATCATGTGTAGCTTCTTCTCTGGTAATGTTGTACTACTAACTAGAGCATACAAAACATTTGCTAGAGCAATTCTTGAATATAGCTCATCTGTCTGGAACCCGCACTGCATATCAGACATAAATACAATCCAGAGAGTCCAGAGATATTTTACAAGAAGAGTCCTCCATTCCTCTAACCACAATAAAGTACCTTATGCCACCAGACTTCAAATTTTGGGCTTAGACAACTTAGAACTATGCCAACTTCAGTCTGACCTAAGCATAGTACATAAAATTATCTGCCACAATGTACTTCCTGTCAACGACTACTTCAGCTTCAACCACAACAATACACGAGTAAATAATAGATACAAACTCAAGGTAAACTGTTCCAAACTCGATTGCAGAAAATATGACTTCAGTAACAGAATGGTCAATGCCTGGAATGCACTACTTGACTCTGTAGTTTCTTCCCCAAACCCCCAAAACTTTAACCTTAAACTGTCTACTGTTGACCTCACCCCATTCCTAAGAGGTCAGTAAGAGGCGTGCATAAGTGCACCAGCGTGCCTACCGTCCCTGTCCTAATATTCCTTTTTACTTACTCTTTTCATGTATTCAAATTATGTTTATACTTTTACCTGTTATCTTATATATGCTTGACAAAATAAAATAAAATAAAATAAAATAAAATAAAATAATAAAATAAAATAATAAAATAAAATAAAATAAAATAAAATAAAATAAAATAAAATAAAA
>WNWU01013815.1:30728793-30765302 GCA_012654045.1 Ptyas mucosa | reverse complement strand
AAAATAAAATAAAATAAAATAAAATAAAATAAAATAAAATAAAATAATAAAATCAAGCACAGAGTATATAAAGATAGAGAAGAAAGGGTTAAATAGAACTCACCAGAAGGCAGGGAAGGAAAGGATCACAAGAATGCAGAGAAGAAAGGGATAATTAAAGAATATTCTGTTAGAAGTATTCAGGGTAATGAAAGGAGGAAAAAGAAAGAGCAGCCATAGTCATTTCTCTTTTAGGAAAACTCAAGCTGAAAAGTAAAAGCACAAGAGCAAGAGAACTTTTTTTTTCTCCTGTCAGTTAATAGCAGACAGCCAAGAACCATTTAACAAGCTGATACAAAGTTTTGATTACAAACCACAAGAATGCAGTCAGCAATAGTTCTTAAACAAACAATAGGAACTGACAGGATTAGAGTAGGTAGGAAAACACACAGAAACCCATCTCCCTTCCCTGGGGACAGGATTAATCCTTTCCTCTAAGGAAGGGGGCAAAGTTAAACAACAAAAGCACCATCAAAATCCAATCAGGAACCCCAGGAATCAAAATAGCCAGGAATAGTATAAAAACTGCACCACTTACCCAACTGCTTTGCAAGTCACCCAGAATTCATTGCTGATATCACTGTCCTTTGACTTCTGAAATAAAAGTTCCATTTTCTGGCAGCTTGCTTCTACATCCATTTCTTTCGAACGCTAAAGTTGTTGTCCCAGCTGGATAATGAACCAGAAAAAAATTTCTTCTCACAATTCCATTACAGGATAAGAATAGACTTTGCATTTAAGCCCCACTCAACACTGAAAATTTTAAAATTTGACATTTTAACTAGAACTTTAAATTTTTAAATTAGATGTCCGACATCAGCTCGACATATTTGTCAGAGGGAGAGGCATCCAAGGTGGACTAAAGAATCCAAGGCCGACTAAAGAATCTACAGAAAAGCAGTGGGAATGGTTATTAGATTTTTGGGGTAGTAGTGGTGACGGGTTCATTAGATTCTGGTGGTGGTGGTTACTAACATCTGCGCATAGGCTGCGAGTCAGGATCGTCTGTGAAGAATCGGCGTCTGCAATGTTTGAATGCGGAAGTGTTGTCGGCTTGGGAAGAAGGAAATAAAGAACAGCTGGAAAGACAATTGCGTATGGATGGGGCGTGGGTGCAGTTGGCGTGCTGCTTTAAAAAATGCTGACAAACCCAAACATTCAGTGCTGACTTTATTACATTCATAGTTGGTTTTTCCTCGATACCCAACTGTTGCAGATTAAAGATTGCTTGACTAAACCCTGTTTTCCCTGTTTGGTGATTCATCTGAAGAACCACCCAGAGGCAGATCAGAAGAGCCGAGAGAAAGTCAGCACTGAATTCTTAACCCTTTTGTGGTTTGTTACAAGGCGAAGGAGAGCCATGGCTGAAGGAGTTGATATGACTGTGTTGGGGGAAATAGTGGAAGGTGAAATGGTGGGGGAGGGGGTGCGAACTGAGGAGGTAGTCGTGAAGGAATGTGAGGGAGAAGTGGTGCGACCAAGGGAGAAGGTGCCCCAACCTGCAGACCCCTTGGCGGAGAGTAAAGGGGAGAAGGAGAAAGGTATATTGAAGGCTGCATCAGGGCACTGGTGGCACAGCTCTGCGTTGTCAGGCTAAGGGAAAGCACGGTCTAGAACCCCACCTCCCATGTCAGAGACTATGTTTCAGGGTTGGAGGGAGCAATGATGGATGGATGAGGAGGACCAGGAATGAGGCTATGCCACAGATCCTGGTACTGCTAGCATAGACTCTCTTAGGGAAAGATTTGGTGAAGCTAGCTTCCGAGATGCCCCTTCTTGGCAACCTTAGGTGGTAGGTCTGGATCCCTCGGGTACGTGGAGAGAGCGAGGGGGCCCGGGGTCTGATACTCGCTTTTCACTCACTAGCCCAAAATTAAAAAGAGAACACATCTCTCAAAGAAATGTGGTAAAGCAACCTCCTGGTGGTGGGGTTTCTGCTTCCATGGGTGGGGACAGCAATTATGGACCAGGACAATGGCCAGTGGTTCGGCAGGATATGCTCTCCGGAAGGTCGCTGCCTGGACATAAACAGGGGGAGTCCTCACGGGGCATGAGCAGGATGACAGAGAGTGGCAGAGTTGCTGGACACTCACATATATGGTCTGCGGGGGTGTGGCCACCTCAACAACCACATTTTTGGGGCCCACCTCCCATACAAGCCTCATTATAGCCCAGACAGGGTGGTGCTGTTCTTAAGCCAAGTTATCAGTCACTTTGACCTATATGGTCAGTTCTATCCTTCCCAGTGGTCTATGGTGGTGGCTGTGACCACAGTATTAATGAGAGAAGCGGCAGACTGGGTGGCTGATTTGCATAGTGAGCATGCCAGGGAACTCACTAATGTAGGCATATTTCTGGAAAGTTTAAGGGGCAGGTTTGAAGATGAAACTAGAACACTGGCAGCGGAGGAACAAATAGTGACTATGAAGCAACGGGGTCGACCTGCAAAGGACTATATTAAAGAGTTCAAAAAGACAGACAGCCAATTATGATTTTTATGCAAGTGATAAATGAGGAACTCCTCTATCTAGGAGTTCTGGTTTACCTGAACTTTAATTACCTTTAATTTATATGAAAGATATGGATGAACACATATGGCTTGTGCTCCAAGTTCTGGAGAAGCTGTTAGCGGCTAGGTTGTTCATGAAACTCTCAAAATGCAAGTTCCACAAAATGGAAATTGATTACTTAGGGTATTGAATATCACACAAAGGAGTGGAAATGGACCCCAAGAAGGTACAAGCCATCCTAGAGTGGCAAGCGCCAAAAACGAGGAAACAATTACAAAGTTTCCTCAGATTCGTGAATTTTTACAGGCAGTTTATCCCTTCTTTTGCTCGTATTGCTTTGCCATTGACAGACTTGTTAAAAATGAAACCTAGTACCACAAAACCGAAACCAGGCCAGATTCTCATGTGGTCAACAGCATGCCAACAAGCATTTGAGCAACTGAAAACTCTGTTTGCCTGTGAACCGATATTGAAACATCCAGATCCGTCTTTTTAAAAAAAAATTATTTATATTTATATGCCGCCCTTCTCCGGAGACTCAGGGCGGCTTACAATGTGTTAAGCAATAGCCTTCATACTTTTTGTATATTTATACAAAGTCAGCTTATTGCCCCCACAAACCGGGTCCTCATTTTACCCACCTTAGAAAGGATGGAAGGCTGAGTCAACCTTGAGCCTGGTGAGATTAGAACTCGCAGTAATTGCAGGCAGCTGGATGTTAAATGCTGCCTTAATAGGAGGCATTAGCCGGCTACGCCACTCAGGCTCCTTTCATAATCCAAACTGACGCGAGCGATGTGGCTGTTGGCACGGTATTGCTTCAAGAGAACTCCCAGAAAGTTTTACAACCTTGCACCTATACATCGAGAAAATTAACAGCGACAGAACGACGATGGGCTATATGGGAAAAGGAGGTGTTCACTATACATTGGGCATTACTAACTTGGAGACATTTACTCGAAGGAGCAAAACCTATTTTCGAAGTATGGACTGACCATAAGAATTTAGAGGCTTTACAAACTCCTAGACAAATGTCGCTGAAACAAGTCCGGTGGGCACAGTATTTTTCCTGCTTTAAGTTTACCCTACAGTATGTTCCTGCTGGTTGCAATTTCTTGGCTGATGCCCTGTCCCGGATGCCTCAATATGACAGCAAGAAGAAAGAAATAACACAGGCCATGATACCGGCAACACAGACAGCAGGCCAGGTGACGTCTGAACATACAATGAACCGGTGGTATAACTTGGTGGCCTAGGCTCTAATGACAGATCAGTAGGTACAAAACAACAAATTCTTGATCACCACAAGGGATGGTTTAGCCTGGAGGAACGATAAACTGTATATACCAGAGACGGTTAGGATGAAGATATTAAAGGAGTGCCATGATGCGAAACCCACCGGTCATTTTGGATTTCTGAAAACATTACATCTCACCTGGCGGCAGTTTTGGTGGCCTCACATGCACAAGGATATTGAAGACTATGTCAAATCCTGCAAGACGTGTGCCACATGTAAGCCACGATCAGGAAAACCATTAGGCCTATTACAGTCCGTTGCTAATCCCAGGAGGTCATGGGAGGAAGTAGCTATGGATTTTATCGTTGACCTCAGGCAGATAAGGGGAGGGCGGAACCCAAACCTATTAACGTGAGGGACCGAGTGTTTCTGTCTACCAAATACATCAAACTAAGAATCCCCTGTAAGAAACTAGGGCCTAAATATCTCAGACCTTTCTTGGTGACTAAAGTAATCAATCCTGTAATCTTTAATCTAAAACTCCCTTCTTTATTAGGAAAAATACACCCAGTGTTTCATGTCAGTTTACTGAAACTAGTGGAACATACTACCTCTATCACCCGACCGGGTCCAGTTGCCCAAGATAAATATGAACTAGAGGACATCTTAGATTCCAAAATAAAACGAGGGAGGCTTAAATATTTAGTGAAGTGGAAGGGTTATCCATATGAAGAGTCATTATGGGTGTATGCGCAAGACGTTAAAGCATCCCGTTTATTGCGGCGCTTTCATAGAAAATACCCACATAAGCCAAAACAAACTCCTTAAAGGCTGTTGCTGATATGCTTTTATTTCTTACAGGAAGGCACCTGGTAAGGACGGATGCCTGTCGAGCCCGACATCAGCTTGATATATTTGTTGGAGGGAGAGGCATCCAAGGCCAACTAATGAATCCAAGGCCAACTAAAGAATCTACAGAAAAGCAATGGGGATGGTTATTAGATTTTCGGGGTAGTAGTGGTGACGGGTTCATTAGGTTCTGGTGGTGGTGGTTACTAATACCTACGCATAGGCTGCGAGTCAGGATCGTCTGTGAAGAATTGGCGTCTGCAATGTTTGAATGCGGAAGTGTTGTCGGCTTGGGAAGAAGGAAATAAGGAACAGCTGGAAAGACAATTGCGTACGGGTGGGACGTGGGCACGGTCAGCATGCTGCTTTAAAAAACACCGACAAATCCAAACATTCAGTAATGACTTTATTACATTCATACTTGGTTTTTCCTTGATACCCGACTGTTGCGGATTAAAGATTGCTTGACTAAACCCTGTTTTCCCTGTTTGGTGATTCATCTGAAGAACCGCCCAGAGGCAGATCAGAAGAGCCAAGACTAGACATGTTCCCCTAAAGTTTGAAATTTTTAAATGATCTGTTAGAATATCAAATTTCTAAACTGGACATTTATTCCTTTCAAAAATCTGTGATAAAACTTTATACTTCCTCAAAAAATTTTTAATCCACTCATATAAAAAGAAACTGATACTATTGTGATCTGCAAAACATGTTCCATGTATAGGTTTATGCCCATAGAAGACCCAAATGATATATGTACCAAATGTAAATTAATCAAGTTACTAGAAGAAAAAGTAAAGGGTCTAGAGCAGAGGTCCTCAAACTTTTTAAACAGGGGGCCAGTTCATGGTCCCTCAGACTGTTGGGTGGCCGGCCTGCCTGGGTGGGCGTGGTTAGGTAATCATGTGACTGGGTGGGCATGGCCAATTTAGCAGTCCATTAAACAATGCACAAAAATTAAACTTTAATTTGTTTTGCTCCTGCGGATGTTTTATTTGCTTTTGTTTCCATGTTGCTCTTTTGGTTGACTTTTCTTTTTATTAGATCATTTTTTCAGTTGTTTAGGAGTCTAGTGATCCACCTTAGGAAACTCATTATTGCAGCAATACTTCTCTGCCCCAAGAAGCTTAAAATCAACAACTTTCTCTCCCCCTCTCTCTCCCTCATTCTCTCTGTCTCTCTCTCTCTTTCTCTCTTTCTCTCTCTTTTTCTTTGTGTCTGTCTATCTCTCTCTGTCTCTCTCTCTCTGGGTGTGTCTATCTCTGTGTGTGTCTATCTCTGTGTCTCTCTCTCTCTCTTTCTCTATGTGTGTGTCCGTCAGGTTTGGCTTCCAGGCCTGATACTGTGTCTATCTTCTGGAGGCAGGGAGGCCAAAAACGAGCCCATTTTGGCCTCCCAGGACATCCGCATGCCCCATTTTTCACCTCCCCTGCCTCCAGAAGCACTCTGCAGGCCAAAAATGTTGGCCTTACCTTCCAGTTCCCACCCATGGGGCTCATGAAGGTAAGTCCTCCACACAGCCAAAGGGTGGGGGCCAGCAAGTGGGTGGAGCATTATGGGTGGGGCAACATCATGGTCCTGCACCGGGCTGTATTAATGGCTTCAGTGGGCCATATGCAGCCCACAGGCTGTAGTTTGAGGACCTCTGGTCTAGAGGAAACTCTAACCATTCCTGAAACTCAATTCACAAAATGAGAAACCCCAAACTTTGCAAGAAGAATATGCCCAAGTTGAATATAATAATGGTCAAACAACTTCTAAAAGAATTGACCCCTTAGAAGAAGACAGATGGAAATATGTCACTCAGAGCAAAAAACACAAACCTAGTACAAAACTGCTGTCCAACCTCTTTGAAAGGCTAATCTTGTTTTGTAATTTACCACTTGAAAGCTCCATTATAAATGTGTACAAGTAAGAAGGATAATTGGTTTCTGGTCATATTACAAAGATCCTGGAACTAAATTAGATCTACAATTAACTGTGCTTAGAAAAGGTTTACAACTGCAGCCCAAACATGCTTTTCCAAGAGAGAGAGAGAGAGAAGGAGGGACGGAGGGAGGGAGGGAGGGAGGGAGAGAGAGAGCGAGAGAGAGAGAGAGAGAGAAGGAAGGAAGGAAAGAAAGAAAGAAAGAAAGAAAGAAAGAAAGAAAGAAAGAAAGAAAGAAAGAAAGAAAGAAAGAAAGAAAGAAAATTCTTTTTCTCAAAAATGCCTAACAGAATAAAACATATTGACACATTTCCTAAAAAGCAAAAAGCAAAAGATTGGCAAATCTTTCTAGAGATAATATAAATGTAGAAAGTTCTAGCCAGGAAATTGTATGACCACATTAATTTCTCCTTGACTTGCCAAAGCAATTATATTCATAAATAAATCAAATTGTGTTTAAATTGCTGACTGATCATACTGCAGAGAGTATTAATTCAAATCATATAAAGAAAAATATATTTGTAGTGTAATAGGCTGGAAAAAAATGTTTGATATATAAAAAAGAGAAGCTGAAACTTTGAAAATTAATTCAAACCCAAAGCAGATGTTCAGTTGCTCAGTTTTAGGGCTAAAGGGAGAGACAGACCATGCATACAAACATGATATTCACCAATTTTCAGACTTTTTAAAAGTTATAACATAAATATGAAATAATAATATAGCAGTTTTATTTCTTTTGAAAATGAATAGAAATAAAAGAATAAGTTTTAATCTCTAAATTATACATTTTAAATAAAACCATGTCATTTAACTAATCTATACATAAACTGAATGACGGGATAATTTTTCATTGATTCTAAATCAAAAAGAAGAGAGTTGATGTGAGTTTCATAAAGGCAATGTTTGTGGAAAGAAACTGTCAATATTTGATTAATGCTCACTTAAACTTAAATTGTTCTCTTTTTCTATGACATATATATTCTGCTTTGTCTTCAAAGAACTGAAATACATGGGAAAGGTATACTCACCATCTGGGGATCTAAAAGAAAAATCCCTAATTCTTCACCAGTAATTTAACCAAATTCACCTCCAACCATCTCAATTACTCAACTGGAGGAGACCACTTTGCTTTGGCATGACAAGAAATATCAACTTTGCTTGTGTTCTTTGAAAATTAGCTTGCAGAAAATAAGCTTTTTAAAAAGGAATAAAGGAAGTTCAAACCACCACAAACTCTTGTTGGGGTTATTGATTGATTGATTGTGCCATCAAGTCATTTTTTATCATAACCCATTGTTTACCCACCACAAAATGGCTGGATTTACATAACAGACTAAACCAAAACTAAACAAACCACATTAGCTATGTATGTGTTAGATCCCTAAAGTGATACTGTCATTCGATTGGGAGAAGGGGGAAACTTGGATTGATTTACTAGCATTGCCTGTGTCAACAGATATTTTACAACCTATATCCTGGTGCCAAAGTGCCCTAAGATCCCCTTAATGTTGAGGAAAGTTTATGACAGCCATGTGGGCTGTTTCACTTTAAAAGATAAAGGGGAAATGTTGTGAATACATACTTATCCGGTTCTCAGGGCAGCTGGTAAAGAAAACATCTTCACATTTGTGTATTGGCTAAAATCTGCATTCTGGCTTAAGGGAGGGGTCTCTACTGCTTTAATCCTACTTGTCTTACCTAAGGGTATTCAGTCATTGCTGTGAATCCATTGCTGTCACTTCTGCTTAATAAAAGATTCCTTTTGAGATACTACATTTCAAGACTTCCAGTGGTGATGTAGGTCGAGGCGGCACAGGGGGAATTGCTCCATTCCCAGTGCTGATTTTCGGGCATTTTGGCAGCTCCTAGGGGGAGGATCAGTCCTGGTGGGATCAATAAGAAAGAGGGGAAGCTTCGGAGGAGGTGTGGAGAGGTGCGGTCTCCCACCACACAAAGAAGGACCCTCATTCCAGACACAGAAGAAGACAGCCGGCATGGCTGACCCAAGGACCTGACATCCCGATTTAGAACAGCAGGAAGCAGAAAGTGAAAAAGGTGCAGAACTCAGCTGTGAGAGCGGAAAAGTAAAAGTTTTACGTTTTTGGATTATTTGAGAAAAGCAGTCCAGAGGAGCAGTGGATAGGAAAAAAAGGCTCTGAAAGTGAACAGGTGGCAAATGATGAGGAGAGCAAACATGAAGAGGGCGAACCTTAGATCAGCAGGAGAGCACTGGGGGGAGCAGAAAAGTAGATGATCAGAAGAAAAGTGAGTGTTCCAGAAGCTGGGAAAGAGAGACGAACTGAATAAGAGGTTCTGTGTTTATCCCCATAATTGCTGCTCTAACAGAAGTAGAAGTGCAGGCTGGCAAAAGGAAAGAATGCACCAGAGTGACAGGGCAGTTTGAAAATCGCCATTTTGAAAATAAGGACTAGCTGATTACTATCTTTTGAGTGAAAGATTAAAACCTCAAAGGAAAGACTATATTTGAACTTTCTAATACATATTTGAACTTTAAAAATATATAGGAACTGAAAGTATTGTGTATATTTATATACTTATATATAATATTTACTTATTTGTTTGTTTGTTTGTTTGTTTGTTGGGACTTGTATGCTGCCCTATCTCCACGGGACTCAGCGTGGCTCACAACAATTAAAACAGAACAGACAAACTATTAAAACAGAAGTCCAAGTTAAAATTAAGAAATTCAATAAAACTCAGATTAAAACCCCCATCAGTCCAAGGCGGCCAGGTGAAATAGTCAAGTTTTCAGCCCACAGCAGAAAGAGTGAAGGTCGGGGGCCACCCAGAGCTCCAGAGGGAGTTGATTCCAAAGAGCAGGTGGGAAGCTGTTGCTGGCTGCAGATGGTCTGCCAAATATCCTGAGCCTAGGCCATGTAGGGCTTTATAGGTAATCACCAGCACCTTGATATATTTATTTATAGAGTAATTTTTATATTTATAAGTAATTAATAGTAATTTATTATTAACTATTTATTGTCTCTTTGACCCTGATCCTTTCTTTTCAATTTTTTCTCTTTCTCTTTTTTCTATCCCCTTCTTTGGATTAGTTTATTGAAGATATATATATATATATATATATATATATATATATATATATATATATATACACACACACATACATACATACATATGCAAAAAATTAAAATCTCGGGTGTTTTCCCATGTCATCAACCCTGTCATTTTCAGGCTCTTATTTACTTTAGAAGCTATGGGTGTGTTGCGAGGTCGGAGTTGTTGCTTTTCTATGTTTGCTGCTGCAGACGTATGCTGGTTAGCCTGTAACTCTGTATCCTGATTGGAGGACAGCAGTTTATCTTCCTGCTTCCTTATCATAGCTGTTTGGCTACGTGTTACAGACCCAGCTTTCTCAGGTTCTCTATTATTATCTGTCAGCTGTAGAGGGGGAAGGATTCTGGTATGCATTCCAGCATTCCTGATTGTTGGTTGAGATCTCAGCCTGTTTTCTGGCTCAATCCTCTCTCTCTCCCTTTTGCTAGCCACCCTCTGCAAAGAGGGAAGAATTCTGGCAGGCCTTACAACACTACTGGTTGCTTGTTGGAATCTCTGCCTCTCTTCTGATGTTAACACTCAAGTTTCTCTCAGTGCAGGTCCCCAAATACTTGATAACCTAGAGGAGGCATCTCATCTGTTCATATTCTGCGGCCTCTTTTCAATTTCGATAGTCTCTCTAATTATTCTTTTGTTGAGATGTTCCTCCTTCGCCACTGTTCTGGTTTTATTAAAATCAATATTGTGTCCCGTGGCCTTCATGTGTTGTACCAAAGAAGAAATTTGCTCTTCTTTCCTCACTGCATATTTATGTTCTTCTAAATGCATTGAGTTGGAAAACCAGGGGATATATGAAGTGCCATGCACCTCCTGTCAGTCATCTTATATTGGACAGACAAATAGATGAATAAGTGTGCGTTTAGAAGAACATAAAAATGCAGTGAGGAAAGAAGAGCAAACTTCTTCTTTGGTACAACACAGAGTTACAGGCTAACCAGCATACATCAGCAGCAGCAAACATAGAAAAGCAACAACTCTGACCTCACAACACACCCATAGCTTCTAAACTAAACAAGAGCCTGAAAATGACAGGGTTGTGAGCCTGTCGAAACGTTGCTAGAAAGAAAAACTTTTAAGGTACTGGTAGGACTTTAGCTGAGGTTTTAAAGGACCTTGCAGAGTGTTCTGTAAGGATTTTTAGAAGATTTTAAGCTAGGATTTTAACCAGAATTTTAAACATTTTAACTAACTTATTTACTATGACACGGGAAAACACCCGAGATTTTAATTTTTTGCATATACACAGCCGCGAAAACTTGAGAAGACAGATACACACACACACACACAAAGTTATTTTTTCCTCTCTCTATTACATGATTAAGCTGTAATAATATAATTATTGAATTAATTATTAAGTAATTAAGATAAACATTAATTAAGTTATTTATGAATTCTTCTCTTTAAAATAAAATATAGTAATCAAGTAAGAATCACATCATAAAATTAGGTTTTTGAGATATAATACACTGTGAAAGGTAGAGGATTATTACACAATTTAGTAGGGAGAAATAGGGAGAGAAGACAGGGAAAGAAAGTTGAATACAAAGTGGATGGTGATCTGGGAAAAGATAGATAGGATTTTGGGAGAACAATATAGAATATTAAAGCAAATGACCAGCACCATTACAACCACCATGAAAACGGGAAATTGATTGGACCAACGGCTTCTCCTGCAGCACAGAGAACAATAGAAGGGATGTTCCCATCAGAAAAACAACTCCCCACTTTGAGTATGCAAACCATGCAGGCTACTCTTGTAACGATTCAAGAGACTATGATAAAAATGCAGGAATGCATGACTAAGAACCACGAAGAATTGGGGAGGGATATGGATGAAGTCAAAAAAGAAGTTTGAAGATATTCAAAAATTAGATGAAAATATGGATTCAATACAAGAAATCATACCAAAAAAATGACCAACGAATAACGGTCATAGAAAAAAGAACAGAACAAACAGAAGAAAAATTAGACTCTCTGGACCAGAAAATGATGGGATTAAATAAAGAATTGGAAAATACAGTGGCATATTTGGAGATGGAGAGAGCTGCATTTTACTTGCGATATCAAAATGTGGTTGAAGATAGAGAAGAGGACTTAACATTGGTGATGGTGGAAATGATCTCAGAGGCTCTTCAACGAGATAAAAATGAAATAATAAACGAGTTGGTTGAGGTTTATAGAGTCCACACGAACTATGCCAGAGAATATAAATTACCAAGGGAGGTCCACGTAAGATTTGTGCGATGAAAAGTAAGAGATATTGTTTATAAAATAACGAAAAATGAACCAATGTTTTATAGAAGTAAAGAAATAATTACATTAAAGCAAGTCCCAAAGAGGGTAAGGGAACTGAGAAAGGAATATTGGTTCCTAGCCACACTATTAAATAAATGGCATATACTGTTTAGATGGATAATACTGGAAGGGATGTTGGTGTCATGGCAGGGGAAAAAAATAAAAGTGGATTCACAACATAAAGCACAGAACTTATATGACCAAGTGATGGGCATAGAAGGAGCAAATAGCAACAGGGAGGAGCCAGAACGGAGAACTAAAGGGAAACAGAGGCAAGAAGAACAAGAAAAAGTACTAGAAGAGGGAGATAAAGAAGAAGAAGGAGAAAGTCAAGAGGAAGAAGGAGTGAGAACAAGAGCCAAGAGAAAGGACAGGAAGTAATAAGAAACAGTGTACAGGACAACCACTAGAAATGGAACAGAACTTAAAAATCCTATCATTGAACGTAAATGGATTTAACTCCCCAGCCAAAAGACATCAAATTTTTAGAAAAGCAGTAAAACAGAAAATGGACATTGTGTGCCTCCAAGAGGTGCACATAAGAAAACAAGGTGAGAAATATTTACAATACAAAAAATTAGGTAAATCATATGTAACACTAGCAGAAGAAAAGAAAAGAGGAATAGTGGTACATCAAAGAAGGGATAGAGAGTAACTTGAAGTATGCAGATCTAGTAGGAAGGATACTGATGATTGAGGTAAAATTTGAATACAAAAATATTTTATTGGTTGTTATATATGCGCCGAATAGTGGACAAACAGAATTTTACAAAAAAAGTACATGAAAAAATAATAGAACAAAAAATGGAGAATGCATGTATGATTGGCGGTTTTAATGCTATTGTAGATGCAAAAAAGGATTATAGAAGTGATCAGAGCAATAAAAAAAGAAAAACATACTGCCTAGAACTTTTATGGATCTAATAGGTGAATTAAATTTAGTAGATAGCTGGAAATTTTATAACCCTGAGATAAAGAATTTTACATATTATTCGAATCCCCATAAACTGGTCTAGAATAGACATGGCATGGATAACCAATACACTTATACAGGAAGTAGATAAGATAGAAATAATGCCAAACAATTGGGCTGACCACAATCCAGTTGATGCAGGTGGGCCCCAATACCTGTACCCATACCCGTGAGATAATATCAAACTATATTAAAGTATAACTTGATTGACCTTTAGTTATCCTCATCTCTGTCACAGAGATGACAGAGGTTAGGTTAGGAAAGTACCAAACTCTTGCTAAATGTACTTGTATGCTTATTGACCTATGTATCATATTATGCTGAAACATAAGACCTGGCACATGAGAGGTTCTGAAACTAACAGATGGTGTAAGATATGCTAGACCTAACTGTATATGGAATATGTACTGAAAGATAACTTCTTCTTTTTATATCCTGTTTTGATGAACCATATCTCGATACTTGTAAGGAAATGTAATGCATCACTGAAACTGTAATTGCAAAATGTATAAAAGATAGACTCTGGGCATTGCCCAGAGTTCAGACTTTGCCAAGATATTACTCTGAACCAATTACTAGCAATAAACCTGTGTTCTCTGACTCTAAGTGGTCTTGTCTCCTGATTTGGGGCGCGGGTCTTCCCGCATCACAGTAATATTGATATGGAAAGGACAACAGAGGAAAAGGAGTAGATGGATGATGAACCCATAGATATTGAAGGAAAAGGAATATATTGAACAAATGGGAAAGGAATTAAAATTGTTTTTTAAAGATAATACAAAATATCACACCTCCCTTCAGAATTTATGGGATACAACCAAAGCTTATGTGAGAAGATTAACGATAGTTTATAATGTAAAACAAAAAAAGAAGAGGGAAAAAGAATATAATAAGGTACAAGAAGAGATTAAAAATTGGGAAGGAAAATTACAAGATAATCCTGGGGAAGAGCAAATTAGAAATAAATGGATAGCAGCTAAACACAAATTGAACATATTAGAACAGGAAAATTATGTAAAGGCATTGAAATTTATAAAACAGAACCATTTTGAACATGCAAATAAACCAGGGAGGTGGCTTGCTTATAGATTGAGAAAAGAAAGGGAGAAAAGAACAATTCAACAGCTAAAAGAGGTAATATGCAACATAGTGTAGAAAAGAAAAAAGGAGATAATAATTCAATATTTTCAAGAACTTTATAAGCAAGATAAAGTGACAGCCAAAGAAAAAAATCAATATCTAAGTGGGGAGGGAATGTTGGTATTAACAGAGGAAGAAAAAGAAATATTAAATAGGGATATCACTATGGAGGAACTAAAGGAAGCGATTAAGAAGCAAAAAAATAATAAAACCCCAGGGACAGATGGACTACCAAGCAAATTTTACAAAGGATTAGGAGAAACATTGAATTGGATGCTACTAAAAACATGTATGAAGCATTGACAGAGGCAAAGCTACCAGACTCATGGAGAGAAGCATATATTTCGCTGATACCGAAGGAGGAAACAGATATAACACAAATAAAAAATTATAGACCGATCTCTTTACTAAACACCGATTATAAAATTTACATGAATATAATGGCAAATAGGATGAAAAACTTATTGAATTATAGAATACACTCAGATCAAAACGGGTTCTTACCAATGAGGCAAATAAAAAACAATATAAGAACAGTAATTAATGTATTAGAATACTATAAGGTGCACCCAGAGAGGCAGATAGCACTGGTCTTTCTGGATGCACAAAAAGCATTCGATCAGGTTAATTAGCAATTTATGATTCAGCAAATAAAAAACATGAAATTCGGGGAGAGATTTGAAAAAATGATAGCCTCTACATATACGAAACAAAAAGCAAGTATACTAGTAAATGGAGACCCTACTAAATTCTTTGAAATAAATAAAGGAGTATGGCAGGGATGTCCACTTTCACCTTTACTTTTTATTTTAACATTGGAAAATTTACTCATAAGAATTAGATCAATTAAAAAAATAAAATGACTAAATGTAAAACGAGATGAATACAAGGTCCAAGCATTTGCGGATGACCTTGTATTCTTCTTAGAAGAACCATTAAGAATAGGACCAACATTAATAAAAGAGATAGAAGAATTTGAAAAAGTAGCAGGTTTAAAAATTAATAAAGATAAGACTAAAATGTTAACGAAAAATATAACAGGAAAACAAATAGAAGAATTAGTTAACGAATTAGGATTGCAGGTAGTAAAAAAGGTGAAATACTTAGGTATAAATTTGACAGCTAGATGTGCAACCATAAAGGAGAACAATTATGGAATTTTAGTCCAACAAATAAAAGAAGACTTAGAAAAATGGGGGAAATTGAAATTATCACTACTAGGGAGGATAGCAGCGATAAAGTCAAATGTACTGCCGAGACTCCTTTATTTATTTCAAACAATCCCGGTAAAATTGGATAAAAAATTTTCAATAATTTGAACAAAATAACTACAAAATTTGTGTGAGAAGGGAAAAAACCAAGAATCAAATTAAGTATTTTGCAAGACGATAGAACCAGAGATGGATTTGGATTGCCAGCATGGGAAACCTACTACAAAGCAACAAGTCTGACATGAATTAGAGAATGGGTGAGCTTGAAAAATCAAAGACTATTAAAATTAGAAGGACATGATTTGTTGATGGGGTGGCATGCCTTCTTATGGAACACCGGGAACAAAACAAATAAATATTTTAGTAATCATATACTAAGAGACTCATTAATGTGTACATGGCGAGAAATCAAAAGCAAACATTACATGAAAGTTCCTGGATGGTTATCCACAATGGAGGTGACAATACACCCCAACACACTAGCAATACAAAAAATAATAAGATATAATGAAATATTGGACTCCCAGGGAAGATTAAAAACACAAGAACAACTTAGAGAACAAGGAATACAGATAGACTGGTGGCCCTACTTACAGATAAAAACAAGATACAAAAAAGACCAAGAGGAAGGAGGAATTGAACTAAAATCGAACCAATTAGATAAACTCTTAGAAGCTAAGGAAGAAAAATTAATTTAAAAAATTTATAAGTACTTATTGGAATACGACTTAGCAGAAGAAATAGTAAAAGGACAAATGATAGCATGGGCAAGAAATATTGGACATAGCATGCAATTAGAGGACTGGGAAAGAGTGTGGGAAACTAATTATACCATGACAAAATCGGCAATTTATAAAGAGAATCAGTATAAAATGTGGTATAGATGGTATCTGGTCCCTTTGAGATTAGCGAAGATGTATCCGAATTTAAACCCAACTTGCTGGAAATACAAACATGCACAGGGCACATTTTTTCATGTCTGGTGGCTTTGCCCAAAAATTAGGAAATTCTGGGGAAAAATAAAAACATGGCTAACAGAAATAACAGCAGAAGAAATAGAGTTTAAACCAGAAATTTTTCTATTAGGTATGATCAAAGAAAACTATAGGAAAGAAATAAAATGTTTAATATTACATATAATTACGGCACCTAGATTGGCATTAGCGCAATATTGGAAAATGGATCAATTGCCAACAGATTACCTAATAATCCAAAAAATTTACAGTTGTGCTGAAATGGATAAATTAACATTTGAGTTAAAAGATAAGGTAGACTCAAAATACTACACCGCATGGAATAGATGGTACGATTGGATAAATCAAAAGAAAGGAGAGTAAATGTAAAATTAGGTAAGACAACAAAATTAACAAACAGACACCTTCAACAAGATAAAGGATGTGATAAAGTGACAAAGTCACTTTCTATATTTTGTTTTTCATTTTTTGTTTTTCCCTTTTTTTTCTTTCTCTCTTCTTTTCTTTTCTTCTTTTTCTTTTTAATTTTGTTTTGTTTTCTTTTTCTATATTTTGCTGTAAGTAATGTAGTTCAGATTAATATAAATGTATTTGGTATATACTGTATTTTATCTTTTTAAGTTTAATAAAGTTTGTTTTTAAAATTTTTAAAAAAGAGATACTACATTTCAAGAGTTTTTACTTTCTTAAGTTGGAAGGAGAGGCAATCCTTACAGAAAGCAACATCTGCAAAATGGTCAACCCAGAGAAGCAATCTTCGCTCTACTGACGGGATCTTGCAAACCATGTCCGAATGAAGCAGGGAACTGGGAGAAGCTGAGTGCTGGGGGCAGACATCAACCACCACCCAGTTGGATGCCTGATTTGTACACCCCATCGGAGAGGATGAGGTTACCCTGGAGAATCCTGAAAAGCCCCACTGGTCAATTGGCATTGGGAAGAAAGATTGCTGGGATGAGAGAACCAGAGGAGTCACCCTCAGCCGCTGTAACCGAAAACCAGGGTGGAAACTGGAACTAGAAGCTCTCACTGACCAGGGGGAACTAACTGAAGCACCACTGAGGGAGGATTATCTGAAGAGGCATATAACCCAATTGGTGATGGAAACTTTGGAAAATCTCAACATCCGAGAGGAGCGAGAGGACAACCAAGGAGTGCTGAAAGGGCAGCAGTCGCGGATGATGCTAGGGGAGGCACCCCCCTTCTGGAGCCTGCCTATTGAGCAGATGGCGCAGCAGCAGCAGGAGAAGACCCAGAAAACCCTCCCCCCCCCCCGGCAGCACACACACTGGTGCCCATTCCCAACCAGCCCCAAGTCCCGCAACTGGAAAGAGAAACTCCCTCCATTGGGGTGAAGGGGTTTTTTTTGACAAAAAAAATATTTTTTAAACAAATATATAAAAAACAAATTAAAAAACCATCTTCAATGTAAATACAAACAGTGTGTCAGTTGGTTACAAGTCTTTTGTGCATCTTCACTCTATTCATATATATCCATGTATTATTATCCTCATTAATCATATGTTTAACTATGGCTGTTTCTTCCCTCATTTCATACAGAATAATCTTAAATTTAAATTAATTTGTATTATTTATTTATTTACTTATTTATTTCAAATTTTTATACCGCCCTTCTCCCTGAGGACTCAGGGCAGTGTACAGCCAGATAAAAAACACACAATACAAACATTAAGAAGAATTAAAAAGAGTATCTCAATTGGCCAAGATTTAAAAAACAACCCAATTTAAAATTGTTTAAAAGGATTCGCTTAGGCCAGCCCGGCTTGTTGGAAAAGGAAAGTTTTAAGGGCACAGCGGAAGGCACGGAGGTCTTGGATTCTCCTTATCTCTGGGGCAGCTGATTCCAGAGGGTAGGAGCCCCCACAGAGAAGGCCCTCTCCCTGGGGGTCACCAGCCTACATTGCTTGGCTGATGGCACCCTGAGGAGGCCCTCTCTGTGGGAACGCACGGGTTGATGGGAAGTCGTCAGTGGCAGAAGGCGGTCTCTAAGATAACTAGGTACTATGCCATGGAGCGCTTTAAAGGTGGTGACCAACATCTTGAAGCACCTGGAAGACCACTGGGAGCCAGTGCAGCTCGCGCAGGAGCGGTGTTATGCGGGAGCGTCATGCAGCTCCCGAAATTACCCGCGTGGCCGCATTCTGGACCAGTTGGAGCCTCCGGGTGCTCCTCAAGGGGAGCCCCATGTAGAGAGTGTTGCAGTAGTCCAGGCGAGAGGTGACAAGGGCATGAGTGACTGTGCACACGGAATCCCGATCAAGAAAGGGGCGCAACTGGTGAATCAGGCGAACCTGACAAAAGGTCCCCCTGGCTACAGCTGTCAGATGTTCCTCCAAGGACAGCTGCGTGTCCAGGAGGACTCCCAGATTGTGCATCCTCTCAACGGGGGCCAAAGACTCGCCCCCAATAGTCAGCGATGGAATCAGCTGACTATATCGGGATGCCGGGAACCACAGCTACTCAGTCTTGAAAGGGTTGAGCTTGAGCTTGTTCCTCCCCATCCAGATCCGCACAGCCTCCAGGCACTGGGACATTACTTCAAGGGCATCATTGGGGTGGTCTGGGGTGGAGGTGTACAGCTGGATATCATCAGCGTATTGGTGTTATCTCACCCCAAAACCATGGATGATCTCGCCCAGCGGCTTCACATAAATGTTGAACAAAAGGGGCGAGAGGACCGACCCTTGCGGCACTCCACAGATGAGAGATGAGCCCCCCTGTCAACACAAACTGCGACCGGTTGGAGAGAAAGGAGGAGAACCTTTTATCTATCTTTTATCTAACCATTGGTAAAATAAGTTCCATATTTTATAATATTTTTTATCTTCTTGTTCTCTAATTTCAAATGTCAATTTACTCATTTCTGCACATTCCATTATTTTCTTAATAATTTCGTCTTGCGTTGGCATTTTCTCATTTTTTCCAATTTTTAGCAAACACAATTCTAGCCGCTGTTAATACATTCACAATCAAATATTTCAATTCTCTATTTATATTTCAGGTACAATCCCCAATAAAAAATCTCTGATTTAAAGTCTATGTGTTTTTGTGTCATTTTTTCCATCCATGTGTGGATTTTAGTCCAGTATCTTTTAGCTTCTGTGCACATCCACCACATATGGTAATATGAGCCCGGTATCTGATGACATTTCTAACATTTTTCCGATTTATTCTTGAACATTCTAGCTATTCTCGTTGGGGGTAAGTGCCACCTGTAAAATATCTTATACAAATTTTCTTTATATGCAGTTAACATTGTCATTTCATAATTTTGCAACCACAATTTTTGCCATTTCTCTAAGTCAATTCCATGTCCAAAATTTTCCCTCCAAGCAATCATTCTTTCTTTAACTTGTTCATCCTCCAATTTAACCTCTAACAGATAACCATACAATTTTTTAATTATGTTTTCATCAGTACCTGTTAAGATTTTATCTAAACTAGTCATGTTGTAATAAAAACCTTCTGTCTTATAGTCTTTATCATGTCTAGACTATATTTGCAAATAAGAAAACCAATTCATCTTTATACCTTGTACTTCTAATTCTTGCAACGATTTAAATTCACCCTTTTCATTCAGTAATTCACTATATCTAACAATTTGTTCCTTTCTAAATGTTATTGAATATGAGAATGCTTCAATAGTTGATAACCAGACTGGAATTTTAAAATAATGTTGTTTTTTTACCTTCTCCCAGTTTAATAGCAAAGCCTCTCGTATGAAATATCTTCTAAAATACCCCTGTGTTTTTGTTTCCTTGTACCATGAAAAGGCATGCCAACCCAGGAACAAATCATGTCCTTCTAAAGTCAATAATCTGGCATTTCTTAGCGTTATCCATTCCTTAACCCACATCAAACTTGTCGCTTGATAATATAGTTCCCAATTAGGCAAGCCAAAACCTCCTCGTATTCTGGCATCTTGCAACAACTTTAGTTTTATCCTCGCTTTTTTACCCTGCCAAATGTATTTCAGCACTATTTTATTCAAATCTTCAAAATAATTTTTCCCCAATCTGATTGGAATTGTCTGGGACAGGTATAGGAGTCTAGGCAATATATTCATCTTAATCGTTGATATTCTCCCTATCAATGAGAGTTGTAAATTTTCCCACTTTGCCAAGTCTGTCTCTATCTGTTGCTTAAGTTTATTATAATCTCTTTAAGTGCATTGCATCTTGCTGTCAGATGTATCCCCAAGTATTTAACTTTATTTGTGACCTGCATCTTCGATATTTTCATCAATTCTTCTTTTTATTTTAACATATTTTTTGTCAAGATCTTCGTTTTGTCTTTATTTTCAAACCAGCTACTTTTCCATATTCTCCTATTTTGTCGATCAATTTAGTTGTTGATTCTAATGGATCTTCAAGAATAAAAACCAGATCATCAGCAAATGCTTGCAATTTGTATTCTTCCTTTTGAATCTTCATTCCCTTTATATCTTTATCTTCTCTAATATTTCTATTTAGCACTTCTAATATTAATACAAACAGTAAAGGTGACAGTGGACAACCGTGTTTCGTACCTTTTTTTATTTCAATAGACTGTGAATTCTCCATTTATTATTACTTTTGCTGTTTGTTTGTAATATATGGCTTCTATGGCTTGAATAAATTTTCTACCAAAGCCCATCTGTTCCAGCTGGAGTAACATAAATTGCCAATTCACATTATCAAAGGCTTTCTGAGCATCTAAAAATATCAAAGCCATTTGCTTTTCAGGATGTGCCTCATAATATTCCAATGTATCCAGGATTATTCTCATCTTTAATCTGTCTTTTTGGCAGAAACCCATTTTGATCGGAGTGTATAAAATTATTTAAATATCTTTTAAGTCTTTCTGCCAATATTGAAGCAAAGATTTTATAGTCTGAATTTAGCAGAGAAATAGGCCTATAATTCTTAATTTGTTGTGGGTCAGTATCCTCTTTTGGAACACGTGTAATATATGCTTCTGACCATGATTTGGGTAATTTCTTCTTTGACATGACTTAATTCATGACTTCTAACAATGGGAGATTCAGCAGTTCCTGTAATGTCTTGTAATATTCTGCTGGTAACCCATCCAGGCCTGGTGCCTTCCCATTCTTTTGTTTTTTAATTGCTTCAGTTAATTCCATCATTGTTATATTTCCTTCTAACATTGCTTCAGTGTCTTTGGAAATCTGAGGTAGTTGTGCTTTTTGCAAGTATTGTTTAACATTTTCCTCCTCTGTGTTCTCTTGCTCATACTGTTTTCTATAATAGTCTTGTATAATTTTTTTTCTTCTCTTTATTTTCATATTTAATTTGTCCTTGGTCATCCATTAATTGTATTATTTTTCTTGATTCTCTCTCTCTTTTCAGTTTGTATGCTAACCATCTACCTGGTTTATTTGCATCTTCAAAATAATTCTGTTTGACACTTCTAATTTGTTGTGCTAAATCCTCTTTTTCTATTAATCCCATTTTATCTTTAGTTGCATCCATTTTTATTTTAATATCCTTTTTTTGTGGAGATTTCTGGAATTCTTTTTCAAATTTCTTATATTCATCCTCTAATGTTTTATAAGCTTGTCTTTTCTTAATATTTCTTTTCCTTGTATAGTCTATTATCAGACCTCTAGCATAAGCTTTCATTGTAACCCAAAGGTTTTGCATTGATGTATCTTCTTTCCTATTTTCTTTAAAGAAGAAGGCCAATTCTTTCTCCATTTTCTGTGCAAAATCCTTTTCTTTTAATACTGTGTTATTTAAAGTCCATCTAGATCTTCTCCTTTCTCCTTTCCATTTCACTGTCAATGAATTATGGTCTGCCCAGGTATTTGCTTCTATGTCAATTTCTTCTATATTAAAAGTCAATTCTCTTGTCATCCATATCATATCTATTCTGGACCATGATGAATGTCTATTTGAATAAAAAGTATATTATCTATTTTTTACATTTCTTTCTCTCCATACATCCTTTAAGTTTATTTCCTCTACCATTTTAAAAAAAAGATTTCGGAAGTATCTTTCTACTTTGCTTTGTCATCTTCTGTGTGTTGTAATCTAATTTCTCATCTACTATACCATTGAAGTCTCCCATCAAGCAAATGTTGTCATAGTCCAATTCAATTATTTTTGTGTGTAATTTTCTATAGAAACCTTCTTGTTTATCATTAGGTGCATATATTGCTATTAAAAGTATTTTCATATTGTTGTCTGTTATTTCCACCATCAAAATTCTTCCATCTTCATCTGTATAAATTTGCTCTGCTGGGATTGTGTATCTAATATATAAAACAACTCCTCTTTTCTTACATTGTGGCAATGAAGTGAATATTTTCCCTAATTTTGGCTGCACCAATATTTGTTCATGTTGCTTTTTAATATGCACTTCTTGTAAACAAATTATATCAAACTTTAATTTCTCTAATTAATGAAATATATTTCTCCTTTTAGTAGCTAAATTGAGTCCATTTATGTTTATTGTAATCAGTTTTTTCTCTTCCATATTTATATTTTATAAGAAGGGTTTATTGCTCTAGTAGATCTGGGTTCACGTTGCTTTTTATATTCCACCTTGCCACCCACTACACCTTCTTCTTTTTCAATCATTTCTAGGCATTCCTCTTGTAATTCAATCAGTGATTTTTCTCATCTTATCTCCCCTTCTTTTTCTCTAAAGTATTCTACGTAAAAGGCTTTTGCTTTATCAATTGAATCTATTCTGTATTTTTATTGTTGCCAAGTAAACACCAGGCCTTCTGGTATCAACCATCTGAAGTTCACACCTTTCTGAAGTAATATTTTGGTCAAAAAATGATATTCTCTTCTCATTTCCCTCACTCTTCTCCATATTTGCTTCAGAACCACAATCTCCTTATCCTTATATTTCAATGTTTTCTCTCTAGTAATCTGCAATATTTGCGTTTTAATCGATTTCTTAGTAAATCTTATATTGACTTCTCCTGGTAGCTTATTCCTCATTGCATATCTTGTATAGACTCAAAATCTTGTCTATACCATCCATCATCTTTTCTTTGGAAATTTCTAATACTTCTGCTAAGATTTTTGTCATTATTTCTGCCAGGTTTTCACTCTTTTCTTCTTCTATATTTTGAAATCTGAGATAAAATTCTGATTTGTCCATCTCCCATCCTATTCCACTCTTATCTCGTTCAACCTTGTCCAATCTACTGTCAATATCTCTGATTTTTTTATTCCTTTGTTCTTCCTTTTCTTTAATTTTTTGGAGTCTTTCCTCATATTTCTTCATCATTTGGTGTATGTTCTCCATTTTTTCATCTGTTTTTTTCTGTTCTTTGTTCAATTCTTTCCGATCTTTGTTCATTTTTTTCTGCTCTCTGCTCAATATTCTCTACTCTTGATTGTGTTTTGAATTCCTTGCCAAATCATTTGCAATGTTGCTTCCTTTTCCTTCTCTTGTTCCTTCTCCTTTTCCTGTTGCAACATCATCTTTGATTGTTGTCCTCCAGATGGTGAAGAGGAAGGAGTCGATGTACAAGAACCAATAGCCATTGCCCTTTTGCTCATTTCTGCGAAGTGGTTATGAAAAATTCAAACAACAACAAAAAATCTTCAGGTTCTTCTATATCTTAATCCATTTATATATAGGGCAAATATTATCCCAAGTGGCAATAAGAAAAGGAAAAGCCAAATAAAACCACTAGCAATAGAGGAAAGGAAAAAATCTTCAGGCTCTTGTATGCCTTAATCCAATTAAACAGAGGGATATTGAACACCTTAACAATCTCTCCTCAAGGAAGGAGAAAAAGGAAAGGGGGAAAATTCAGAAAAGAAAAGGAGAAAATATGAACACTAATAAAAAATCTATGTATATGTGAAAAATTAAAAGTCTTCCAAAAAATCACAGTCCAGTTAAAAATAATTAAATAGGGGAGAAGTGGAGAAGTAACATCAAAAAGAAAAAAAGAAAATGAAAAAATAAACTTTCTGTCTGAAAGAAAAATCCCTGACAGTATAAAACCCAACAAGTCTTTTGTTCAATCTCACATATTTACAGCTCTTTTTCCAAAGTCACTGTAATCTTCTTCCTTTCAATCTTAGACTCTTGCCATTAATAGTTTCCCAGAAGAGCACCTGAATAAGCAATCCTTCAAACAGTCTCTGATGCTCTTCCCGCTATCTTATCTATGAATAGGCTCAGAGTCCTTGAAATGTAGCACAATTGTTACTTTCCAGAGAGAGAAAAAAGATACAATATATCCATCCACTAGATGGCAGTGTTACTTATTTTCTCCACTCATCTTTCCCTCTACATCCAATACCCAATCAAATTAAAATGGAAAGAAAAGAAAAATAAAAGAGTAAAACCAAAAATAACTTGTGCTAAAAAGGCACCAAAATATTTAGCAATTAAATACATAAAATGAAAATCTCCAATCCAAACCAGTCCAGTCCAAGTTAAATAATAAAATCGTCCATGAGCATCTACCAATAAAAGTAAATCAAAAAATGGGAAAAACTCGGGCTTAATTCCACCGCTTAACTTTTTTTGTTTCAATTTTAATTATCTTTTCACCACAGGATGTTCTTTCAAATAATCTATTTAAAACGTCTCTCACCAAGCCGACATACTTTCTCTCAATCTCTTCTGTTCCGGAGCTGTCCCAACTTCAGCAGCTTAATGACTGCCTTTTCACCGCCGGTAAAAAGGGTTTCTCCTGGATCAACCAGGGACTTTGTGATGTCCCTGGGATCAACAGGATGTGCCCCCCACAATCACCACCTCTTCGGGATGGTGAGCTCCGAAAAAAACCATCCAGCAGTGGAAATATCGACGGCGACCTTGGAACTTCAAGATCGTCCATCATACTGTCAAAATGTCAGCCCCGCCCTCCCATTGGGGTGAAGTTTGATGGGGATCCACAACAATTAGGATTCTTTGTGGCACAAATGCTCACCTACATGCAAGAGTACCGGTGTGATTTCCAAACCCAAGGATCCCAAGTGCGAGTTGTTATCCTAGCCCTAGAGGGTGCCACTGCCAGATGGATGGTGACCCTGCATAACTCTGATGCACCAGAACTGCGGGATTTCAACTGTTTCATGATGGCCCTGCAACGATGGTTTGAGGACCCCCTTGCAGATCGCAAAGCACACTACTGAATTAAGGCGGTGAAGCAGGGGCGACGGCCAGTAGCAGAGTATATTGAAGAATTCTGGGACCTCGCATGTTGTGTGACCTGGGCAGAGGATATTTTGGTAAGCTGTTTCAAGGATGGGCTGAGTGATGATCTATACAATGCCTGCGTGGCCCGAGGTGCACCAAATCAACTACATGAGTGGTACATCACCACCGAAGAAGCCGAGATCGATATGGCCAGAAACCAGTACTGAGCGGGGCAAGTATGGAAGAAATCCTCACCCCAATGGAAGCAAGAGCCCCTCAAACCACAAACTGCATTTTCTCTGAAATCCTCAGCCTGTTTCAAGTGTGGAAAAGAGGGGCACCAAGCTGCAGAGTGTCGTTCACAAACACCTGCCCAAAAACACCCGCCGGGGTGGGGGTGAGGAACTTGCAAAACCTGGCTAGCATGGGAAGGAGACTGCCCTGAGGAGCAGGGAGATCATGGAATTTCCATCCCCCCACTCTTTGGGGAGGAAACCCCGGCCTCTCAGCAAGAGGAATCCCACTCATTCAGAAGCGATCCAGAAAATGAACCACTGGTAAGCAAACCAATTAAACCACTTACCCTCCCCTTCAGACTATTTATCCCAAACCAGGACAGGGAGATAAATATCTCTGCTTTGGTGGACTCAGGGTGCACCCACTGTTTGATCAGCCCAACCCTAGTAGGGAAATTGGGGATTAACGTAAGAAAGCTGAAAAACCCCATTGCTTTTGGCCAACTAGATAGATCAATAGCAGGGGAGAGCCAGCTTCTTTCGCCACTGAGCCTCTACATATAGGCATCAGAAGCCATGATGAAATACTTACATTTATAGTGGCACCTGGCATAGAATGGCCGTTAGTCTTGGGCCTTGCATGGCTGAAAAAATGGAACCCCAAAATCAATTGGAAGCAAGGCATCATAAAATTTCAGATGCACATGACTTTTTCCGAGAATCCACATAAAGGAACAGAAGGGGCAGAGAACCAAGAAACAGCCATTCCTGGTCATGCCACACCAACCCAGAACATACCCATAGAATACAAGGATTTGGCTGAAGTTTTTAGTGAAAAAGCCTCAGATGAGCTCCCTCCCCACCGCTCTACTGACTGTGCAATAGAAATCTTACCCGGTGCTAAACTCCCCAAGCCCAATATGTGCAGCATGTCCCCAAGGGAACTTGAAGAACTGAGAGCTTTTATTGAGAAAAACCTAGCAAGGGGTTTCATTGAGCCAGTCTGACCAAAAATTGCAGCTCCAGTGTTATTTAGAGAAAAAAAAGATGGCTCAAAACGTCTTTGTGTTGATTTTAGAAATTTGAATACGAATAGTGTGGAGAACATGTACCCCCTCCCCCTTATGAAAGATATGCTAGCACACGTCGCTAAAGGGAATTTTTTTTCAAAGCTGGACTTAAGGGAGGCTTACTACCATGTCAGAATTAAGGAGGGGGACGAGTGGAAAATGGCATTTAACACCCCCCTCGGCTGCTACCAATTCAAGGTGATCCCCTTTGGGTTACAAGGAGCCCTTTCAGTGTTTATGCAATTAATAAATGAAGTGCTACATCAACATTTGTATAAGGGGGTCCTGGTCTACTTGGACAACATTTTAATATATATCGAGACCAAGGCAGAACATGTAAAACTAGTCAGGGCTGTTTTAAACAAACTCCGCTCTGCCAAACTTTATGCTAAAATGTCCAAATGTGAATTCCACTAAGAGAAGATTGACTATTTGGGGTACCGCATTTCACACCAAGGCATAGAAATGGACCTTCAAAAAGTGCAGGCTGTACTTGATTGGGAACCACCATGCACGCATAAACAGTTACAAAGTTTCCTGGGATTCACCAATTTTTACCGCCAATTTATCCCTGCTTTCACTCAGATTGCCCTCCCCATTACCAAACTCTTAAAAATGAAGGGGGAGGGCAACCCTAAACTGAGGCAGCCCTTGAACTGGACTATGGAATGCCAAGCAGCATTTGAAAAGCTTAAACGGCTGTTCTCAGCAGAACTGTTTCTAAAACACCTGGACACGGAGAAACCATTTGTCATACAAGCAGATGTCAGCAATGTGGAAATAGGAGCGGTCCTGCTTCAGAAAAATGAGCAAGACCAGCTACAACCATGCTCTTACACATCCAAAAAGTTGAATGAGACTGTGCAAAGATGGGCCATTTGGGAGAAAGAGTCTTATTGTTGAGTGTCACAAGCCCCTCGACAACACATCACCTTCATGTGTGCATGTTTGTTTGCACCCAGTGAAGCACTGGCAGCTCCAGAGGAGCTGAGACTTATGCAGTTCGTTGGACACTTTTAAGCTGGAGGCACTTCCTAGAGGGGAGTAAGACCCCTTTTGATGTCTGGACTGATCATAAAAATTTAGAAACCCTAAAGACCCCAAGGAAACTCTCCCCAAAACAAGTACGATGGGCTCAGTCCTTTAAATGGTTTGATTTTACTCTCAAATATCTCCCTGAGGGAAAAAACTTTCTGGCAGATGCGCTCTCCAGAAAACCGCAATACAATAGTGCGAAGTCAGACGTAATCAAACCCATAGTACAAAACAATCAACTAGCTACTAAAGTAATCACCAGATCCCAGGCAAAACAAGAAACATTGATGGATAGTGACACCACCCAAACTTTTAAACAAGTGTTGGCCACCAATGAATGGTTTTTGAACCACAAATCCAGCTGTCTGATGAAAGAGGACTTGGCTATAGGACTTGGAAAGAAGACTATGCTTAATGGAAAGCTGGCACGACTCAAAATTAGCTGGACATTTTGGTTTTGTGAAAACTTTACACCTAATTAAAAGACAATTTTGGTGGCCATCACTAAAAAAGGACATAGAAAGCTATGTAGCTAGCTATCCCATCTGTGCAGCAGCAAAAAGACGTCTGGGGAAAATCCCAGGTCTCTTGCAGAAAGTAGCTGAGCCTTCAGTGCCATGGAGACAAATTGCTATGGATTTCATTGTAGAATTGCCAGACAGTGAGAGAAGTACTGTTATTTGGGTCGTGACAGACCTGTTTTCAAAACAGGCACATTTTACACCTTGCTAAAAGATCCCAACTGCTAAAGGTTTAGCCAAATTATTCCAAATTATCAACTTCATGGAGCTCCACAAAGGATCACCTCCGACAGAGGGGTTCAATTCACCTCCAAATTTTGGAGGCCCATTTTTGGACTTACTTGGTACTGGCCAGGGGTTGAGCTCCTCTCACCACGCATGTACTAATGGTAATTCTGAACATTTGAAGTCATGTCCAAGAACAATATTTAAGATGTTTTATTAATTTTCAACAGGATAACTAGACCGAATGTTTACCTTTTACTGAAGTTGCATTTAATAACTCTGGTTATTAACTGGTTTTACTTCTTTTAGAGTAGCAACAGGCCAGGATTTCAGTCCCATGCCTGAATTACCCACAGACAAACCCTCCATCCCCTCACTTAAGGAGTGGATGGATAATTTGCTAAACACATGGCCAGTGGTTAGATTAGCCTTAAAGGAAGCTAGAGAGGCTTTTAAAATTCAAGCTGACAAATAAAGGATGGAACCCAAACCTTTCCATGTTGGAGATAGAGTATATTTATCTACAAAAATCCTGAAATCATTACAGCCATCAAAGAAACTAGGGCCAAACTTCATTGGACCTTTCCCTATCACTAGGGTCATCAATCTAGTAGCAGTTGAACTGCTCCTTCCAAAGACACTCGGGCAAGTCCACCCAGTATTCCATATTAGCTTACTCAAGCGAGAAGCAATATCATCCCTCAGACCACCTGCATCTACATCACCTGTTCCCATCATGATTGAAGGTGAACAACACTTTGAAATCAAGGAAATCCTTGACTCTATGATCCACAGAGGGAAAATCCAATATTTAGTTGTTTGGAAACATTTGCCCTCAGCCCACAACGAATAGTTCGGTAAACACCATGTTAGGACTCTAACCTTACTGAGAAAATTTCACTCCCAATACCCTAACAAACCTTGTTAATATATTATCATGAATTTTTTGTTTATATTTTTTCACAGGTGGACCCTTTCATTTTCTAAGGAAGGTAGCATGTCAGATCCCTAAAAGTGATACTGCCATTCAATTAGGAAAAGGGGGAGACTTGGATTTGATATACTAGCATTGTCTGTGTCAACGGATATTTTACAACCTACATCCTGGCGCCAAAGTGCCCTAAGATCCCCTTAATGTTGAGGAAAGTTTATGACAGCCATGTGGGCTGTTTCACTTTAAAAGATAAAGGGGAAATGTTGTGAATACATACTTATCCCTTTCTCAGGGCAGCTGGTAAAGAAAACATCTTCACTCTTGTGTATTGGCTAAAATCTGCATTCTGGCTTAAGGGAGGGGTCTCTACTGCTTTAACCCTACTTGTCTTGCCTAAGGGTATTCAGATGTTGCTTTGAATCCATTGCTGTCACTTCTGCTTAATAAAAGGGTCCTTTTGAAATACTACGTTTCAAGAGTTTTTACTTTCTTAAATTGGAAGGAGAGGCAATCCTTACAGAATGTGCTACTGGATTTTTCTCTACCTAGAATTTGGGGTTTTTTTACAGAAAATTTGTACAATTTATGAGTTTTTTAAAAAAATATGTATCAAATCAAGCAAAAATATATCAAATACCACTAGGTCAATTTGAAGTATTTTGGTTCTCACTGATCTAATTTCTAGGTGAGTCTTTTTTAAATAGGAGACAGTCCAATTTTCCAAGATGAGCTGGTTTTTCCCTCTGATTCTTCTTCTAGTCAGTGAACATTTTATCGTACAGATGTATCTAGTATGTCTTATGTCATCAAAATTTTCATATGAATGATATCACCTGGTATGATAAATATTATATCCTTTTCTAGCCTTTGGGATAAACTCATCTTTACTCTATAGTGTACAATAAATATGCAAAAATGTGAAATTTCTAAAACTAACTGCTTTGGTTGTGTATACCTAGAAGTCATGCTAAACAATTGTGCCCATTCACCTGTTTATTGGGGATAGAAAATAGAAGTAAATAATAAGAGACATTTGCATTGGGGTAGGAGGTAAAAAATCAATGTAACTTATTCCTTCATCCAATTACAATATTTCCTTGTTCTTCTATTTAACTATGCACATTGAGTACCCTATTTGCATTGCAAAACTCTTTTTTTAATAGTATCTTCATTTTTGCAAATGCCCAACCCTACCCTAACCCATCTATCCTCTCCCCCTCCCCTCCAATGAAATTACAAAAAGATTTCTGGCATTTTGAATGTAAGCATTTGCACCTATAGTTTAACATAGCTACAAAATTGCATCTGCAAACATGGAGGGTTTTTTAGAAAGCCTATTATGCTGTGCTTTTTACTTCTTATTATGTACAGTTTTTCAAACCTTTTCTTCTCTTTTGCTCCCTAAGGAATTACACAAACAAATCACAAACTGCTTTTTTTTTTAAAAAAAAGAAAGAAAGAAAGAAATTATTCCCCTTTTTTTCTTTTGGGTGTGTAATATGACTAAATCCAATAGTGCTTTCATTCCCAACATGCTTATTCATTTAAATGTGGGAAGTTATGGCATGCTAGCATAAAATAGTTAGGAACAAGCATGCCTTTAGGTTTTATTAATACTTGTAAAAGTGACGCTCAGAAACCAAATGTACCCTTTTTATTATAAAAACTCTGTAATGTACTGTCTTCCTCCCCCTTGCAATAAAACCAATAGGGGACAAGTTGCTTAGTCAAACAACAGTTTGATATTCTAAAGCACAAAATGAGTATGTGAATTATACTAATATACCCAGTAATCACTATTCAAGCACTTCTGCTGGAACAAAGAACTGTGCCAAAGAAAATCATTCAGGAATGGCAGGCTGTTATATTCTTAAAATGAATTAATAGTATTTGTTCAGGCTTGAAAGTCTTGGTCAATGAAAGCATCCTCCTCACAGGGCCATCAAATCTTGTTATCTTCATTCTGTAATAGTTTGTTAAAATGCACATGAACAAGGACAAATCCAACAATCTCTGCTTCTCCTCCGTTCCTCTCTCTCTACCTCTCTCTGAGTTGTCTTATTACTCAGAAAGGGACAATAAGGAATAGTCTTTTCCCACTTTGTTCTTCATAAGATGTGTGCTGGTATATCAAGAAAAGTTGTCAATGAAGATTCTGAAGACTGGGGATGATGTCTATATTGATCTGTAGAAGTTACAAAATTTGTTCAATAAAAATTTTTTGTTATTCAATTGCCAAGAAAAAATTGTCTTTGTTATCTAGCCCTTAGCTACTGCTCATCTGTTGATATATCTGCTACTCTAAGACACTATGAAATAACTTCTCTATTCCTCTATCACTTGTTTTTTGTTCTTTTTGGATTTTCTGAATCTCTGTCTGCTTGATTAGGTGAGACTAAGTATATTTTAGACGTTCAGTTTTTTAAAAAAAATCTTGTTTCTGTCCTTTGCACACACATGAGACAGAGAGAGAGAGAGAGAGATGAGAGTGAGATGAGAGAGGGAGATACAGAGAGACAGAGACAGAGACAGAGACAGAGACAGAGACAGACAGACAGACAGACAGACAGACAGACAGACAGAGACAGAGACAGAGACAGAGAGATACAGAGAAAGAAAGAGATACCTGTTTCCCACAGGCAAGAAAACACCATGGGGGGGGGGAGAGATGTGACTGCGTAGGAGTGAGTGACATCAAGTTGGCCATGCCCATGCAGGTTTTGTGGCTCCCAATGATTTCTTTTCTGTGGGGAAACGGGTCCAAATGGTTCTATGAGTGTTTCAGGTTGCAGGCCCCTGATTCAGTAGACTTGGTTTCATTCACATAACCCTAACCCTAATGATTGAACTGGAGGATTACAACCAAGGTTTCTTCTATATTTCCATGCATTTCAATTTCCTTTGATGTTCCCAAATCACAGCATTTTTAAAATTTCATCAGTACCATTGTTGGTTGCAGCAATCTTAATTGTTTCATTTTGTACAGCCAGTGTAACCAGTGAATTTTGAAATCTTCAAACATTAAGACCCAAGATTCTCTAGCATACAACAGCATCAATAAGTATTAATGATCACTAGGTGTGCATTTTGCTAGCAATGGTCATGCTGCTTTTGCACAAGAGGTATTGTGTCAATGCTCAAAGGGCTGAGGCACTCTGACTGTTTCATTTATTGATGTCAACTGTGGCAAATATTTTCCATTCTTGGACATTCAAGCCAAGCTATTTAAATCAGTCAACTTTCTCAAGTTAAGCTCCATCAAATAGACAAGTCCTGTCTAGAATAGAATAGAACAGAACAGAATTCTTTATTGGCCAAGTGTGATTGGACACACAAGGAATTTGTCTTTGGTGCATATGCTCTCAGAGTACATAAAAGGACAAGATACATTCGTCAAGAATCATAAGGTACAACACTTAATGATAGTCATAGGATACAAATAAGCAATCAGGAAACAATATCAATATAAATCGTAAGGAGACCAGCAACAAGGTTACAGTCATACAGTCATAAGTGAGAGGAGATTGGTGATAGGAACAATGAGAAGATTAATAGTAATGCAAACTTAGTAACTAGTTTGACAGTGTTGAGGGAATTATTTTTTAGCAGAGTGATGGCGTATGGGAAAAACCTGTTCTTGTGTCTAGTTGTTCTGGTGTGCAGTGCTCTATAGCGTTGTTTTGAGGGTAGGAGTTGAAACAATTTATGTCCAGGATGCGAGTGGTCTGTAAATATTTTCACTGCTCTCTTTTTGACTCGTGCAGTATACAGGTCCTCAATGGAAGGCAGGTTGGTAGTAATTGTTTTTTCTGCAGTTCTAATTATCCTCTGAAGTCTGTGTCTGTCTTGTTGGGTTGCAGAACTGAATCAGACAGTTATAGAGGTACAGATGACAGACTCAACAATTTGTCTGTAGAACTTTATCAGCAATTCCTTGGGCAGTTTCAGCTTCTTGAATTGGCACAGAAAGAACATTCTTTTTATGCTTTTTTGATGATGTTTTTGATGTTAGGTGTCCATTTTAGGTCTTGAGATATGATGGAACCTAGAAATTTGACAATCTCTACTGTTGATACTGTGTTGTCTAGTATTGTAAGAGGTGGAAGTATGGGAGGGTTTCTCCTAAAGTCTACCAGCATTTCTATGGTTTTGAGTGTGTTCAGTTCCAGGTTGTTCTGGTCACACCATAAGGCTAGTTGTTCAACGTCCCATCTGTATGCGGATTCATCATTGTCTCGAATGTGTCAGATCTGTGTATCTGTCATTCTTCGTGGAAGAAGGGGGGAATTTGGAGTTGTCATATTTAGTTCTTTTTCCTGTGTGTCCTAAGTATCCTATTTTCTGCCTGGTCCTCTTTGTATAAACTTTAACCTGATTTATAACCATTGCCTGGCACCAGGAATGCCTGGAGAATTCTCACACCTTGGGAAATGAAAGGAGAGGGGGGAATGAGTGGATTGCAAGATAACCCTGAGAAGCTCTTATCTGTTTCTCAGAGAAGCTGGTACAATTCATCTTCACACTGGTGGATTGGTCAGAATCCACATTGCACGGTGGGGAGGGGGTTCCTAATTTCCTTTACCCTGAACTGCATGCCCCGAGGGACCCCAGAGCCTGCTTTGAGTTTTGACTTGCTTTCATCCCTTTCAATAAAAGGCTCCTTTTGAAATACAAAGTTCTCAAGAGCTCATACTTTCTTGAAGGGGGAGGGGGGAGAGAAGCTGGTCCTTACAGAATGAGACCAATCACTGTTGTATCATCTACAAACTTCAGTAGTTTAACAGATGGATTATTTGAGATGCAGTCATTGGTATAGAGATAGAAGAGAAGTGGAGAGAGGACACAGCCCTAGGGGACTGCTGTATTAATTGTACAGGTATCTGATGTGATTTTGCCTAGCTTCACCTGTTGCTTCCTGTCTGTCTAGATGCCTGAGTCACAATCTTCTGGGTTTAGTTGGGATGAGTTGGATCTTGTAAATCCTGAGGAAGTAGGGTCCTTCAACTACAAACCCAAAATCCTGTCTTGTAAAAATCTCTTAGGACCGACCTGACTATGTCCATGTGATGATGTCAGTTTCTCCAAGAGAGAGGGTGGTGACAATGGAATAATGGTTTTTATAGATCTTTCAGTGGCTCTCCATTGATTGTGATATCCTTCTGGACTGGGTACTGAGAAAGGGAGGCACAGTGTTGCAGAGGCTTATCCATTCTCCTTCCGGCAATTCCAGACAGTGTTGGCAGGGGGAAAAAGTTAAGTCCAAAGCTCTTCACTTGTGGGATATTTCAAGGTTTAATATTGTTGCAGCTTCATGGGGCTCATTCATTGATTTGGTGCTGGTATCATTACTGTGCTGGTGATACCCAATGTACATCCAACTCTGGCTCATCCAAACAATAGCTGTTGCTTTTCTCCATAACTGGAGTCTATATAGGAAGAAACAGACTCAGACTTAATCTTAGCAAGACCGAAGATGGATGATATCTGGCTTCCCTACCCTGGAAATTTTCTATCTTTAGTCCTGAATGGGGTAGCACTTTCCCATTTGGGACAGCATGCAACCCAGAATTTTTTCCTGGAGTTGCAGCTCCCACATAAAGAACAAATAGCAGATGGGGCTAGGAATATCTTTGCATAAATCCATTTATGTCTGTTCCTGAACCAGGAAGCCCTTCAGGCAGTCCCTGATATTCTAATCACCTTGTGTGTGGATTGTTGCAATGCAATTGAATACCGCTTAGATGCTTCAAGAATGCAGTAGCACAGGCAACAATGAGGATGAGGTCCTTACAAAATACAAGTGGGAGGAAGGATACTGGTTTCTTACTGCTATGTGTCCTTTCTCATTTATCTTTAGCAATCCTATATGCAACTGAAATAATTAGAATATTTTATTTGGACTGCATATTATATACATGTAGTAGCTGCATGTCAGTCAGCTACTAGAAACTGGACAACTTAAGTTTTAAGTTGCCATGAATTCACCTGGGTGATTTTGAGCCAGGCATTCTCAGTCTTAGAACGAAGACAGTGGCAAACTGCTTCCAAAAATGTTGCCAAGAAAATTTCAGGGACTCATCCAAGCAGTTGCCAAGAGTCAAGAATGACTCAAAGGCACATACACTCACTACCTTATTAGATGGTAGCCTGGACCATACATTGTTACATTATTCTTAAGGTGCTTCTTGTGACTAAAAGCTAATTTACAGGAAAAAAATTGGAGAGATGGTTTAAGTGAGGGCTCTAAGACTTTGAAATATATGGTGGATTAGCACTTAGTATCAAAATTTGTATGCTATCAGAAAAAATATAAGAAAAGGCAATACAAATCTGCTTTGGTTTAAACTTGTGTGTATGCACACACACATGTGCATCTGTAAATATGCAAGCATATGGAAGAAAAATGTTCTTGTGACTGAAATAAAAGTTTCTGTTTTAAGGTGGTGCTAATCATATCTAATTTGATCCATGTTTATACTTCAATTTTATTTTCTTAAAAGTTTGAATGGCATGCTAATTAATCAGAATGACTGGAATCTAATTATTCACTGTCTGTTAATAGAAGTTTTTCATGAGCAGAATGAGGAGCACAGATTTATTAGTCCCTAACTCAAAAGGCAATATGTTTCACAAAGCTAGGAATCTCACAGTGCATATCTCAGCTCCCATGGATTCCTATAAGGACCCTGTCATTCTGGTGGTAGTGGGGGAGGCTTGGGGGGGGATCTCTGTATGGGATCTCTGTTTCTATTCCTTGCTTTGCTTTGCTTTGCTTTTGGGATCTTGGGAGGAGGAATGGAATGTGCCTTGAGCCAGCTGCCTTATCTTGTCTCCGGAGAAGTGCAGCAGTGTTGCCTTGGAGACCAGCATTTATCACCTTCTTGGCCTGAGTTTCCCATAACATCTTCACACACTGGGATTGGCTCACACACTGGATGATGTATTGGACTTCGGGAGGGGCTCTGTCTGCAATGTTTTAATCTAACGTTTCAAGCAGGAAAACTTAATTCCTGCCTACATCTCTTGCTATCACAATCTTCCAATAAAAGTTTCCTTTTGAAATGGCTTTTGTTTCAAGAGTTCTGCTTTCTTGAGAAGA